>PVLC010003157.1:0-82825 GCA_004027655.1 Graphiurus murinus
AAAAAAAAAAAAAAAAAAAAAAAAAAAAGTAAATGATAGCCAAAGCACTTTAGACTTAACAGGTAAATTATAAATATTTTAATCATACAATATTAAGGTAAATAATAGCAATGTTAACTTTATTTGCTTTAAATCCATTTATTTCATATATTTTTCTTTAATCAAGAACATTAAAAGGTATTTTAATAAGAAAAAAATCTATAAAAAGTACATAAAATTTAAAGTAGAATAAAATATCAACTCAATTTGTACAGAAAGGACTAATTTTTACAATAAATGGTATTGAAAAAACTAGCTAAGCTGGGTGTGGTTGTGCTCTCCTGGAATCTAAGTACTTAGGAGGCTGAAAAAAAAATAAATAAAAAAAAATAAAAAGGCTTCCGATTTTTTAAGATTGATTTTGTATCCGGACACCTTACTGAAATGTCATTTTCATTATATTAATTCTATTTTGAGTTCTTAGAACTTCTCAAACCTATAACTGGATGCATTTTGTGAATTTTGGAATATTCTTGGCCATTATCTCTGCTCTATTTCTTCTTTTCCCTTTTCTGAAACTCTAATCTCCATACTTAGATTTTCTTTTGTTTTCCCTATGTTTTTAATGTTCTTTTATGTGTGTGTTTCTATTTCTTTTCTCTGTGCATTAGCATAGATACTTCTTTTTGCCTATTTTCTAATTCATGCACTGACAATTTATAATTTACTTTGTATACTGGAATTTCTTATTTGCCTTTATATTTTTATCAAGTTCCTAATTTCAGTTATTGTATTTTTATATATACGATTTGTTTTAGTAGTTTATAGTTTTCTGAAAGTCTTTATTGTAACTTTTAATTTAGTAATAATTTTTGTTGGAATAGAATTTTAGTTTGACATTATGGTTATTTTAAATAATATATATATAATAATATATAATAATAATACAAATAATATATAATTTTAAATAATATATAAATAATATAATGGTTATTTAAAATAATATAATAATATATAAATAATTTATATATATAATATATATTTAAGTAATATATATAATGTAAAAAATTATAAAATTATAAAGAATTTCTGATGGGATTTCTTACAGATTTGTTCCCACTTTTCTTGGTTCTCTAAAATATTTTGTTTCTTTATAAGCAGATGTTGTACATAAAAAATGTAAACATAATTTGAATCTCTGAATTATTATTTCCTTCTATAGAAGATTTAATTTTGCAACTAGAAGGCTGTTGAGCTATTGGTTGTTTACTGTAATCTAATAATTATAGATTGAACAGATTAGAATAAGAGTTTCACCCTTATAAGTGCTCGTCTATTTCTAGTGCAGATTAGCTCCCATGCTGAAGCCCTTTAGTGTTTCAGCTAAAAACCTGGGATGTTAACCTGAATCCCTTTTCTTTAACAAGTATAGGAGTCTAATTTTGGCATTCTCATCCTTGTGAGGCGGCAAATTTTTCTAGACCCTTTTTCATTCTTTCAAATGTCATTTTAAAAAAGGAAAATGCATAAGGGGCAAAGAGCACTAAATCTCCCTTTCACCTCTCCACACAGTATCTCAGCTCCACGAGACTTTACTGTGTTTGCAGGGATCTAGTGTCTCTAGGCCTGCATGTCTCTATCTCAATCTTCTTCAGTTTTTCACATTTCTTTCAGTGGAAGTGTTGACCTGAAACTAGCTGGTTGAAGAGAATGTGAAGTTTTCATCATGTGACATTGAAGATCCTTGCTTGCATGTAAAAGATGTTGAAAGTTAGACATAAAAAATACTGGATTGAAAAAAAATGGTGATATGTATGTCTTGGGCAAAAAAAAATACATAAGCCACATACTAAATAACATTGTACAAATACTAAGAATTCAATTTTACTCATACCCACTATCCACAAATGAAGTACCATGAAAAAGTAGATGAGAACACACTAATAAGAAAGAGGCCACGGTTCAGTATTCTGATGATCAATATATTTTAAATGCTATCATGAAGACTGTTAGACCAAAAACACTATTAATGACAATAGTCAAGAAGATAATTAAAAAAAATTGTGTGTATACATAAAACTGTGCTGTGGATACTGTGGAGATCATTCAGATGCAGTTCTGAACAGTTTAAAAGGTGCAAATAATAAGAAATAATGAATATGTAACTTTAAAAACATGGATATCTAAGGTCCATATACATTCTGTCCAATGACTTGAATTTCTACATCTATAGAGCATCATAAAAGTTGAGGCTCTATAACATTTACATTGTACTTCATTTGACCAGTTAATATGTGGTAAAAATACAAAACCACTTTTAAAAGTTATCAGTTAAACAGAAGTTGAAAAAGAGTGATTTTTCAATCATTTGTATAATTATATTACCTGGAATAATGCATACCCCCAGAGAACTGGATACTTATGGGTTTCCTCGTGAATTCAATAAACATTTGATCATTTGGTGACAAGCATTTGTATACAATATTGAGATATTATGGAATATATAGGAAGAAATATTTATGATAGTTTATTTTACTGGAAACAATAATTGCTAAGTGAGGAGATGTATTACCGACAAATTTAATGTTATTTATAATCAAAAGATATACAGTTGGGAACTGATTTCCAGCCTTGCATATGGAGAAAATATGTACTCATTTTCTCAGCTGTCCATTATTTATGAAACATTATATACAGTAATAATAAGAACCAATAGTCTTGGAACACTTGAGCAATAAATTTTTGAGTCATGGTTCTGCCAAAATGAAAGAATCTGACCACACCTAGCATGCTGTGGTCATGTTGGTCTTCTGCGGAAACCATGGCTTGTCAAAGGGCAGCTGACTACTGTGTTTTGGCACCACATTCTCCAAAAGTATAATGGGAATCTGATTGACTGGAACACATGCCCACTTGCTATTACTCTGCTCTTAGGGCTGTTGCCATCATTGACTAGATGGCATTGAGGTCCACTGCCTACCCTTTTGTACAGGCAAACTCCAATCGTTGATGGAGATCCAAAGTATTCCTGTAGAAAAAATGCAGGAACTGGACAGTTGCTTAGTAATTCCAGAACCTGCAGTAAGTGTAAAGAGGTCTGGATAAATTGCATTTGGTGAGCTACTTGACAGTCGATTTGCACAAAAGATGCCATGGGCTACAGGAAAATAATGTGTTCTACTTGTGGCAAGCGTGCTCAGAATAAAAACAAACTAATACTGTAGTTTCAGTATGGCAGAGAGGAAATAAGACAGAAGTTAAATTGGAGCACCTCTCTTGGCCTTTTAATATATATTCAGTAAAGCATGTTAAAGAATTACTTCACATGGAGGAAAGCTAGCTCCTTTTTAATAGGGTTTTAACAGCTTTTACAAGACAATATGGGGACATTGTATTGGTGTTTAACTACAATAAAATATTATTACAAGGTCTATTTTTTTAAGAAGAAAATATGTTTAAGAAAAAAGCAAAATAAAAAGAAGAAAATAAAAACAACTTATTATCCTAAAAATAATTTAACATACATTTTTCATGTTAATATATATTTCTATATAAGTGATGTTTTGTACGTTATTTGCATATTTTATTAACAATATACAGTATTGAAATTTGCCTTTTTG
Source organism: Graphiurus murinus (assembly GCA_004027655.1). Taxonomy (NCBI): domain Eukaryota; kingdom Metazoa; phylum Chordata; class Mammalia; order Rodentia; family Gliridae; genus Graphiurus; species Graphiurus murinus. The sequence goes on from PVLC010003157.1 coordinate 3,600, forward strand.
TTATTGCTCACTTAATGTGTCAAATATTTTTCTAAGGTAAATGAAAATATTCTAAAATAATCTTTTACCTGAGGATTCAAAAAAGGAGACAGGTGACTCCACATCACCCCACCCCTGTCATTTATCCCTAGCAACCCCCTCTCAGGGTTCCCTATAAAAAGAAGGACTGTAAAGACCCCAAGCATTCTCTCCCTCTTGAAGTGGCACAAATTCTCCCTTGAAGGTATAGCCCCCCATTTATCCTAAATAAACCTCTGTCTTTCTCTCTGACAACAACAACGGCAATAGCAACAACAACAACAAAAATAATATCTTTTGAATGGTAGTTGGGAATTACTTAATTTTATTGATGAATACAAATCTTGCCCCTGGTGACAAGTATTTCTCGTCTTTCTCTCTCTTATTTTTCATTTTTTTGCTTATTTTAAGCATTACATGTTACAATGAAAACCTTATTAGGTACATATGCGATCATGCATGATTATCTCTCTATGTTAAATAACTAGAAATGTAAGTGATTGATCAAAGATAATATGCCACTATATAGAGATTAGCTGGACTCAGTAGGGTACCAAGAAAAAGCAACTTATTCTGTCCGCCACTGTTCCTTTAAATTTTTATTATAAACTATAATTTTTGCTGTACAAATGAATGAATTCTGGGGCAGATTTCATAGTTTTTTTTTTAACTACTTTCTTAGATAAAAAGCACATACTTTGCCTAGCATTAAAAAAAACTGTCCTAAGCGTGTAAAAATTTTACGTGTTTCTTTTGGAAATAATTACCATTTCTGATAAAAATTCTCCAGCAATTTTATGATAGATCTCAATAAACCTTAAAAGCTCCTCCTAATATCTTAACAGTGTTCAACCTTACAAAGAGCCTAAAGCAATTGAACTAAAATCTCATGAAGTCTGTAATTTTCAGCCAAGTGATGCATTGATATTGTCCAACCTAAAATTTATTAATTATACAACTATTTCCTTCATAAAATGTTTCTCCCAGAAAAAGAATCTGAATTGTTATTTTTATAAACTTCTTTTGTGAAAAAAATTCAAGAATGACTTTGATATGTGCATAATTAATTTGCCTGAGAGGATCCTTTACCTGACATTAGAAGATTCTGTCTACAAGACTGAGTCAAGACTGAGTGGAATTGATTTCAGGTAGATAAATATAGTTAAAAACTAAATCAACATAATTTACTATATTATTGAACAAAAACTGAAGCACATGTGATTACACTGATTGATACAGACAAAGCATTTGGTTAAAGTCAACATTTATTTATTTATAATTAAACATTTATTTATAATTAAAATAAATAAACAAAGCTATGTGTAAATAAAATTAGAAATTTCCTCAATCTGACAAGAATGTCAATAAATAACCTAAGGGAAAAATCACGTACTATTGTGAAATGTTGGAAGTATCCAACCAAGATGATTATGTTAACCTCTTTTATTTAATTTAACATTAATTTTTTCAATATTTTAATTCACTTCGCAACCAATAAAATAAGACATGAGAAAGTATAAGAGCAATAAGGGAAAATAAAGCTGTGATTACATGTAGATTGAGATGATTATATACATAGTAATTCCAAAATAATCTACAAACTATTTAGTTAATAGTGAATTAAACAATGTTACTATATAAAAGCCATAAGTGAAAAATAACTGTGGTTATATATCAGAAATAATGAATAGAGAAAAAAGACACACATAGTAAACACTTTAAGTAACATTAAAAAAAAATCAGATACCTGGTAGCAAATCTAAATAATGAGTGCAAAATATCTCCTAAAAGAACAAGAACCAATTGACAGAGATTAAGTAATCTTTAGATATAGTAAAGATATTTCATAAGGACTACATCATTATTGTAAAGTTTTAAATTATTTTTGCACTGATTAACTCCAGTGTGAATGCAACAAAATACCATTAGAATTTATTCATTTAAATCAAGCGTATTGGCTCACGCTTGTAATCTCAGTACTTGGGAAGCTGAGACAGGAGGATCGTATGTTCTCTGCCAACCTCAGCAACTTGTGAGACCCTCTGCAACTTAGTAAGATAAATAAATACATTTATATTATCTTAGGCAAACTGGGATCAAGTTGGTTATATCAGACTCCTTTATGATAAACAGCCATTTCAGCAATCAGAATAGAGGCCATTGGTTAGATAAAAGTAGGAATAGACCCATTTTTTTTTTCTTACCTGTTGGTATGATTTCAAACTCTAACTTGAATCCTTGATGAGAAACTAGGTTTGCTGTTAACACTAAAGGTCATCATTTTTAGTTTAGTTCTGTTTTGTTTGTTTGTTTTGGGTACTAAGGGATTGAACCTAGGGGCATTCTACTTCTGAGCTAATTTTTATTTAATGCCAGCTAAGTTTTTGAGACTGGCTTTGAAACCTGCAATCCTTCTGTCTCAGTCTCCCAAGTACAGGCCTGCACTATCATGCCTAGCTCACTTTAGTATTTCTAAGAGACCATTTTGATCAAGGAGACCTCTAGAAAAATGAAAAACAGCAGGGAGAAAGGGTGTTTTCCATGCCTCTGTTTATGAGGTCTTTGCTGTGTTCTGCTGTGTAAATGTACAATGACACATCATTTCATGAAATACAATTAGTGTCCAAGTCAATTCCTCCATTGAATATAATGGCAAGCAGAATATAAAGAAGGCTGATTATAAGTGCCCAAAGCTTAATCAGTAAACACAGCTTGTCTTTCAAGATGGAGGAAACCACCAAAACATAGCATTAAAAAGCTACACCTTTTTTTTTTTTTTTTCGATACTGGGGATTGAACTCAGGGACATTCTACCTCCAAGCTATACCCCTAGCCCTATTGTTTTCTTTATTTTGAAACAGGATCTCACTAAGTTGCGGAGGGCCTCACTAGGTAGCTGAGGCTGGCCTTGAACCCGGATCCTCCAGTCTCAGTCTCATAAATGCTAGGATTACAAGCCTGTGCCACCATGCCCAGCTAAAGCTACATCTTTTGATATGATGTTAAATGCTGTTATGTGATATATTTTGACTGCTCCATATCCATATGTTGAAGTTCTAACTACATGTACCTCCAAATGTAACCTTATTTAGAAATTGGGTCCTTGCCAATATTTTTAGGGAAGTTAGGATGAAGTTGTACTGGAACAGGGGAGGCACCTAATCCAATAGGACCATTGTTCTCACAAAAGGAAAAATTTGGACACACACGCAGGGAGAATGGCATGGGAAGATGAAAGCTGAGATCCAGGTGATGTATCTACAAACCAAAGAGAGCCAGATTTCCTGGAAACCACTTAGCAACTAGGGCAGAGGAATGAAACCGACTCCTTCACAGCTCTCAGAACTCCAGCCTCTGACACCTTGATCTTGGACTTTCAGGCTCTAGAAATGTAAGGAAAGAAGTTTCTCTTGGTTAAGCCACCCAGTTTGTGCTACTACAGTATGTTTGGTAGGGCAATGTCAGAAAATTAATACACATTCAAAACAAAAGAGAAAACAAAATGATCATTTGAAAAGTAGCTGTAAACCAACAGATTAATAAGCAGAGTCTGCTAGCAAGTGGAGCAAATATGTGTGTTAAGGGAGATAATTGTTAAAAGGCTATGCTTGATGCAAAAGAAAAAAACTCTGGTTTTAAAAAATAGGTGTTGTAGCCAGGCGTGGTGGTGCATGCTTGTAATCCCAGTACTTGGGAGGCTGAGACTGGAGGATCCAGGTTGGCTGCCAGCCTCAGCTGCTTAGTGAGGCCCTCCGCAACTTAGTGAGACCCTGTTTCCAAATAAAGAATAAAAAATAGGGCTGGGGCTGTAGCTCAGAGGTAGAATGCCCCTGGGTTTCATCCCTAGTATCCCCCTCCCCCCGCAAAAAAGGGTGTTGTAGCTGCAATATAAAACCAGTTTAAATTACTTTCACTTGACTTGATTCTTAAAATGAAGTGAGCTTTACAAATAGAGTGTTGAGACATAAGTGATGATCACTATTAGAAAAATGTAAAGTATGAAAATACAGTTTATCATTGATTGGATTTCACTGTTAGGAGTTTGCATTTGCCTGGCTCAAAAACAGCAAGTTACCACATTTCAAAAGATTTAGTTTAAATTTTTTTTACATTATAACAAGAAGAGTGGTGTAAGTCAAATTTTTCTCTTTATGCTTCTCTTTAAAATTTAGGGAATCAGTTGGTGAATTATCATTACAGTGTCATTCAAGTATGAGATATTTTCTGGCAAGATATGCAGAATGCCCATTGTTATCCATTTACCAGCTTTCATTTGTTCTTTATGGGTCAGTGACTAAAATGCAGGATGCTCTATAAGTCAGAGTGACTTCAATATAAAAGATGTTAAGGAAGCAAAATTGCATGCTGGGCAAATCTTTATCTTAATTAGCTGCTAAAACATGAAGAGTTTGCCTCTGTGTCTAAAAAGAAAATAATGTAGCTGCATACTTGGATGTAGCTGTATTGTACTACCCAATACAGATTTGCTTCCATAGTTAACAGAGAGTATAATTTGAAAGGAGAAAAACCCTTTTCCTGGGTTCAATATATTTTGTAGGAGAATGAAGCATGTAATTTCCATCAGAACAGGACTTACCTGCTTTTTAAAATTCCATGTTGAAGCTTAAGATTTGTGGCTAAAATTTTTAAATGGCAATTGTTACAATTCATCTTCATAGGCAGAAAAGGATGTTCCTGCATGAATTTCCCTTGGAAACTGGCTGACATTACTACTTTCTTTCCTAACTGAGCAGGCATTTTTCTCCTGGTGAAATTGAGAAGAGGGTTTTTTGAGTTTCTCCTGAACACTTGTATCCATATCATTTTAACTCTGCGATTCAGTGTCGCAGTGAAACTACCAACGATACCACAGATCTATGCTAAATGAATTCATTTGACAGAGACACTTTGCTGCTGACTTCACTTTTTTTGGACTTGGCAGCAATCCACACTGCTTTGATCATTGTTAAAATTTGTGGAATTCTATATTATTTGTCCAAATCCAGCATATCATTGCTTGTGGATGCCTGACTGTTCTTGGAACTTTGAAACATTGCTGATGGCAATCATACAAGAAAAAAGTCTAGCACCAGTGGTAGGAAATGTAAGAAGGAAATCCTTCCTTCCTTCCTTCCTTCCTTCCTTCCTTCCTTCCTTCCTTCCTTCCTTCCTTCCTTCCTACCTTCCTTCCTTCCTTCCTTCCTTCCTTCCTTTTTCCTTTCTTTGTGGTACTAGGGGTTTAACCCAGGAGAATTCTACCTCTGAGCTTTACCCACTGTCCCTTTCTTTTTATTTTGAAACAGGGCTTTGCTACATGCTAAGGATCTTGCTATGTTATTGAGGCTGGCTTCAAAACCCGCGATCATTCCTGTCTTAGCCTCTCAAGCAGTGGGGTTACAGGCATGCACCACCACACCTGGCACAAACTTATTCTTGAGAAAAACAACCAAGAGTGTGAAGAAAGAGCCTAAAGAACAGGATAAAATATTTGCCAGCTACTCCTCTGATAAAGGACTAATATATAGAATACACAAAGAACTTTAAAAACACCAACATAAAAATAACCCAATATAAATGGAAAATTGAACTGAATAGACATTTCTCAAAGGAAGAAATACAAATTGCCAATAAATGTATGAAAAAAATGTGTGACATCATTAGCAATCAGGAAGAAATAAATCAAAACTGCATTGCCATTTAGCCTCAGTTAAATGGCAGTTGTCAAGAATATAAACGATAATAAATTCTGGTGAGGATATGGAAAAATAGAAACTTTTATACACTGTTGTTAGCACTACAAATTAGTACAGCCAATATGAAGATCAGTGTGTAGGTTCCTCAGAAGACTGGGAATAGAACCATTCTATGACTCAGGTGTACCATTCCTGGGTATCTTTTCAAAGGAAAGATACTGAAATCAGAATATTATAGTGATACATGCATATGCATGTATATAGCAGTACAATTCACAATTGCCAAACTATAGGACCTGCCTAGGTATCCCTGAACAGATGAATGGTTTTTGAAACTGTGGTATATACACACAATGAAATTTTACGTATCAATAAAGAACAAAATTATGCAATTTTCAGGAAAATGGATTAAGCTAGAGAATAGTATGTTAAGTGAGATTAGCCAGTCTCAGAAGGTGAAGGGTTACATGTCTTTTTCTTACATATAGAAGCTAGAGAAAAATTTGGAAACAAAAGGACTTTAGATAAATGAGGAGAGATACCAGTAGAATAGTGAGAGAGGAAGGAAGTGGGAAGGAAAGGGGAGACCTGATGATGGAAACAATTCAAACAATCCTATATACACTTGTAAAGCTGTCAATACCAATTCCAATATTATGAAGAGAGAGGGGAAGGGAGCAAGATGGGACCTGGAGGGAAACGCATGGGGTACATGTGTGTATATATTTTTCTTTCACACTAAACCTCAAATATGATGTGTGGATACAATGCACCAATAAAAATATATTTTTTTAAAAAGTTGCTCTTGACTATCAGAGTTCACTGACTCATTCACATTACTACATGGGAGGTACAAACATGATTGTTTCAGAAACTGATGCTATGATGTGATGATAAATCATGCACGTTGAATCCCAAAGAGACTATTTGTAGCATACCACTTCTGGAATGCCAGATTCTAGAGCCCATATTGGACTAAATGATGCATCCAATGTACCTGCTACCATGCCTCACATTATCACCATTTTCAGATGTATAAACCATGCTGAGTATTTTCCTCTCGCTCCCTCTTGGGCCACTTTCTGTTCTTTCCTTCCTGCTTTGTGCCCCAGGATACAGCTAAGCCATGGATTCCCTAATGCTTTCTGAATGGATTCTCTCCACACAAGCCTTTCTCAGTTTCTAGCCATTATTTTCTGCTATTCCCCACCTGACCAAGAGGTGACAGTCTTTGCATTTGCTAGCTCCCAATTCAACATTAGCCTTGTTTGTTTCCCTAAGTCCTCTCCACACCTTCAGAAGTCATTCCTTTATTCAATGTTTTTCCAAATTACTCAGTTGAGTGTGCCATCATTTTTTCCAGGACCCAGAAGATACAACAACTAAATCTTTGGTTTGGATTCTTATATCTAAAGCCCTCACTTCCAAGTTAGTAGACTTGTACTGTGTTAGTATAAGGATTAAGGGTTCCATGATAATGAGGATGCAGAAATGTAACTGTGTGATTTGGAGATAGATACATGGATCTTTAGGTCATGGTTGATAATATAAAGGAGCTGTTCACATTTTCCCTAATTAGAAGAGATTCATCTTAAGGAGTTTGAAATGTCAGGCTAACTTCATGGTTCCAATTCTCTGAACGCTTCCATAGTAGAATAAGTGTTAAAAAGAGATGACTTGTCATATTAGTCTGTAATAATTTTCTGGGTTTTAGAGATGGAAAATGAGATGAGATGTGTGTGTGTGTGTGTGTGTGTGTGTGTGTGTGTGTGTGTGTGTATTTGTAGGGTATACAGGGATTGTGGTTTATCTGACTGCCAGTTGTTGATATGGAAAAAAAAAAAACTAACCATTCTAGAAACATGCTGTTTGTGTTTGACATTTTGACCAAAATAGTTTCCAATCCCCAGTGCTATGAGAACAGATTGGAACATCTGTTTGAACACAAGGTGAAAATGTATAAGGATCATTTCTTTCTAACTCATTAGCAAAAATGATAACTTGCAAGACCAAAAGAAATATATGCAATCCAAGAAGAATGTGAGACATATTTTTAAAGTAAAGCACTATAAAGAGCATTAGGAAGAATTCAATAAATGGAAAAATACCATACTTAAAAGAAGAATGCTTTTAAGTTCTGTAGCGCCCTAAGTTAAGGCAGGGATAAAACTTGTTTTTGCAAGGAGGGGTAGATAATTCCAGGGCTGCTTAAGCTCAATACTACATTGAGGTGTAGGAAGGTTAATTCTGATCTGTGATGAAAGAGAGGACTATTGTTATTGATGATTTTATGAGAATGGTGGGAAAGGAGCCCAACATCCTTGACAGATGACCCATCTTTGTAATAACCTAACAAACTTATTTGCATGTTCCATGTCTGCTGATTTCTGTGGAAACACGTTCTGTTATCACAGTGATCTGGAAAAATTTTAAGAAAATTAAAACCTTGAACAAACAACTAAAGATTTAAACCATGAGGAATCTTTCACTTTTTATCTCTCATAGAAAAAATATTCTGCAAAGTTGAATAACAAGTGGACTTTGATTTTTTCTTTCTTTTTTTTTTTTTTTTTTTTTGCGGTACTGGGGATTGAACTCATGGGCATTATACCCCCAAACTATAACCCCAGCCCTATTTTTTATTCATTATTTTGAAACAGGGTCTCACTAAGTTGCAGAGTGCCTCACTAGGTAGCTGAGGCTGGCCACAAACCCGGGTCCTCCAGTCTTAGCCTCCCAAATGCTGGGATTACAAGCGTGTGCCATCACGACTGGCTTGGACTTTGATTTTCTGGACAATGATTTCTGATTCTATCCTGAGTTTTTTGATTGTGGTGATACATCTCATGAGTTCTGCAAAGATTATGTTGATAGAATATTCTCTTACTTGACCAAAAGGGCTTTAAAAATGAAATACATGAGAGAATAAGCAACATTAAAAACAACAACAAAAATACCCAAGCATCCATATGGATCCAATAGAATATAAAAGCTAAGACAAAAAGTAACAGAATGGCTGACGGCATCCACCTCCTCCTAGTGAAATGATAATGGTGAGCTTTGGAGTAGTCAAAACAAAAGGCTTTTTGCTTCCATCAACCAGCGATATTTCTATAATCAATACTTAGGCAATTTTTTCTTCTATATCACATTAGCGAGTTACCTAAAATACTAAGAATCAAACTGGAGCAGTATGTTACTTTTTGTAATTTTTTAAATAATTTTTGAGGCATAACAGGATATATTCAAAGAACGGGTAAAGAAACGAAGTATAATTTGGACTTATTTCTGAAGTCTTTGAATAACTCTTATCTGTCACCATAGGCTTGATCATCAATTTTTCACACTCTTTTATAACCATCCTATCTATTTCAGACTCCTCACCTTCAAACAACAGAATTTTGGGCTTCCAGGGGAAAATGATATTGTGGACCACAATTTTACTACCTCTTGTGATTTTATTTGGAACTATCCCTAAGTATATTGGTATGACTATAATAAGGTATGAGTTTAATTATATTCACTTTTAAGCTATGTTATTACAAAAGATCTATTTTAATATTACAAACCAATAATGAAAAAATGTTCTACTTAATTAGTTTCTTTTGTGTTTCTGATAGACACAGAGTTAGAAAAGAGCAATGACATCAAGGTGATTTTATTTGCAACCTTTTTTTTTTTGTAGAGGTGCCATTTTATTCAAGAAAAACATTTACAAAATTTTTTGTAAGGATGTATTGGCAGCTCTTTTGAGCAACTGGATTATTTCTATTTTATTGTTAATGTGATCCATGTAAACAATGACTAATTACCTGATCCATGCAGATGTTACAATGCCTTTTCTTTTGTTGGTAGAAATCTCAAGTCTGTTACCATTTAATACAGATGAGATCTTTAGCCAGTGTAAAAGTCTCACAGCATGTATTTTGTCCATTGACCTTAATCATGGTTTCAACTTGTTTTTCCTGAATTCATCTTCCTTTCACTTTATGTGTTAAATGCTGATAATTTCATTATGTTGTGTCTATCTTTGTTTTTATTTTTTTGTTTTTTGTGTTGTACTGGGGATTTAACCCAGGGGTATTCTACTTCTGAGCTATACCTCTAACCATTTTTATTTTTCATTTTGAAACAGGGTCTTTCTATATTATCACATGCTGTCCCTGAACCTGTGATCCTCCTCCTCCATCTTGGCCTGTCAAGTATGGGATACAGTTGTGCACCACTGTATCTATTGTGTGTGTGTGTGTGTGTGTGTGTGTGGTTGAACCCTGGGTAATTATACCTCCAAGCTATACCCCCAGCCCTATTTTATTCTTTTTTTTTAAAAACAGAGTCACACTAAGTTGCAGAGGGCTTCACAAGATGCTGAGGCTGGTCTCGAACCTGCAATCCTCCTGTCTCAGCCTCCCAAGTACAGGTATTACAAGCATGCGCCACCACACCAGGCTTGTATTTATTTTTATAAGCTAACTTAAATTCTGTCTTAAGCAAGCTGGTGTATAAATAAATTGATAGACATATAATAGGTGAATGGATAGATAGGTTAGAATCTAATTTTTACTAAATAACACGACTCCAGACTGTAATGCAATGGAAATTCTACTGAATAATTGCAGAATAACTAATGCTGGCTTCCTGTTTTCCTGTACCTCACCTTGAAAATTTAGAAAGGTCATACATTTTTCTAAGTCTGAAAAACTTATTTTTCAACATGGGGAGTGAATGGATAACATTTAAAATCCATTTTAACTTTAGAAATATATGCGGATGAAAATACGATCAGCAAAACCTCGTGGAAAATTCCCATGAGGAAGCATGGAGCACTGGGTACTAACAGCTCATAGGTACACCCTTGCAAGAATTGTCCTCTGCTCCTGGGAACGACTTCACCTCTCTGGGCAATGTTTGGGAGGTTAGGCTCTCTCCCAGGGGGCAACAGCTGGCAAAGATGGGTAAACAAGAGGCACAAAGAGGTAAGTCTAGTATCATTATGAGCTTCCCAGTCTTAGTGTGAGAAGAGACATGAGCTTCACCACTTAGTAGTTGTGGAGCTGGATGCCTGAAAACTCCATTTCCCATGCTACCTTGCTAGTTGTATTCCAATTCAGCCAACTGGAGATACTGATGACAAGATAGAAGGGAAGGGGAACTAAGATATATTTGACTGTTGACTTCATGTTCTGAAAAAATGAAGGAATACATATTGAATTACAGTAGTATTGCTAATTTTGTTATCAATTTGTCTGTCAATTTTATAAGTCAATTTTAGTCTATTTTTCCGAGTCATATTTTTCTTTCTGGAATATAATTTTTAGGTTATCAAGGTCTTATTCTCTTATAAACAATAATTAATAGAATCTTCTTACAAGTATATTGAGCTTCTAACATCCCATTTAGTAAATATTACCTTGTGTCAATCAGTGATGGATACAAGATTAACATTCAACATTCTTGAACCAAGTAAAATCATTTTATATCACTAGCCCCACTTACTAGTGAGAAAAATTACTTTAATGCTTTGTTCTTTAGTTTTATTATCTGAAATAGGGGAGAAATAATAGGACCACCTCATAGGAGTGCTGTGATGATTAATCACAGAAAACTTATTCCTAATTTGTCTGGCAGGATAAAAGATATTTGTATTAGCATTAGATGTGTGCCTTTGTCTATTTTCTGCTATTCAGAATAGCACAGGCTGGGTAACATACAAATAGTAGGAGTTCCTTTGGCTCATGGTTCTGGAGACTGGGAAGTCCAAAAGCAGTGCTGCCGTATCTGCTGGGGGACTCCACACTGCATCATAACATAGCAAAGGGCAAGAGAACACACAGAGAAAGAAAAATTGAGCCAACTTGGGTTTACAACTAACCACTTTCATGATAACTAACCTATTCCAACTGTCATCCACTCACAAGGGAAGAGCCCTCACTACCCAATTACATCTTAAAGCTCCCACCTCTTATTATTGTTATAATGACAATTAAATTCAACATGAGATTTGGAGGGGACATTCAACCCCAAACAGTGTGACCTATGCCCTTCTATCTTCTTCCTCTCCTCTCTTCCTCCTCTCCGCCTTTTCTCTTTCTTTCTTTCTTTTCTTCCTTCTTCCTTTTTTTCTGGTTCCTTCATTCCTTCCTCCTTTGTTCTTTCTCTCCTCTTTTTCTCTTTTTTCCTTCTTTCTCTATCACTCTCTTTTCATCTCTCTCTCTCCCCCCCCCTCCCCTGGCCCTCCTCCTTCTCTTCTTCCTCTTTTCTTGGATTGGGAAATGGGAAGTCTCCACATGCAACTGGATGGCCTACATAAGAATTTATTTAAAACAAGTTACCTAAATCCTAACATTCACATTTTAATTTTCTTGACTAAAGACCATAGCTATTAAAAGCCGTAAGCATTTCCCAGTTAAAATTAAAATTTTCCTAGCAACTACACTATTTTATGTGGATCCCAGAATTGTACTGAATTGAGTAGTGCCACCTAATTTATATAATAAATGCTTAGCATTCTAAGTTTCAACAGAGGTGATGGTCAGGAAGACACTAATTTTTTTCCATCAGAGAAGCTAAAATTTTGCCTTTTCTCCTAACCATCTAGCTTCTTCTAGGATTCCTATCAATTCAAAACATTAAATTTTATTTAATCAACACACTTGTAAATAATTTTTTAAAAGGGATTGGAAGGATTCCACAAGAAAATTATTCTCTGTTCTTAAGGTATAGAGATGGTGAAGACTAAGTTTTATAGGAAGTTAGAGAAGAATATAATGTTTTCTCTCCTATGTGGAAGCTATAGAGAACACTAGAAGAAAAAGGGACTTTATATAACTTAGGAGAGATACCAGTAGAAGAATATTGTATTGGGGGAACATTGACTAATGGATACGAAGTTATAACTTAGATTGGTTAAATAAGTTCTTGTTTTCTTTTGCACAGTTGAGTGGCTATAGATAGCACAATGCCGTGTATATTTTTAAAAGGCTCTAAGAGAGTTTTGAATGTTTTCAAAACCATAAAATCATAAATTTTTAAGTAGATATGCTGATCCTGATTTGAGTATTATACAATATAGACATGTATTGAAGAATCACATAGTACCCAATATGTACAATTTTAGTGTCAATTAAAAGATTTAAAATAATATTATAAAAGTTATCTATAAAATAATTATAGTATATAAAGGGATTTGCTTCATTGACAGAAAAAAACAGCATTTGGAAATCTTTCTACATATGAAGATTTTGTGTCACTGTTTTTGTTCCCATCTTGTTCTCTGTCACACTAAGGCCTGCCCTTATCACTACAATTTAAAATAGATGTATATATAGATAGTGCTAAAAAATGGTTAGTATTTATATGGTCACCATCAGTAAACCAAGATTAAAAATATTTCAAAACCAGTGTCAAGAATATTTTCCTAACTCTTTGCATTTTCTTTTGATGCAAATTGTCAGTTACATAATAGTTCCCATAATTAACCATATTCGTTCGGTTTAGTACATAGCTCATAAAGGCTCATGACAGTTCCACTACTTTTGAATGGATGACCTCATTTCCAATATGACATACCAGAAAAGGATTTTCAGCTCCCTAAAGATTGCATGAGAAATTAATCTTGAAACCAAGAAAATAGAAATCTTGGAAAATAAGTAGAATTAGAGAATATTATGCTAAATGAGATTAGCCAGTCTCGGAAAGTCAAGGGTCAAATGATTCCTCTCCTATGCAGAAGCAAGATAGAAAATAGGAAACAAAAGGGATTTCAGATAATTAAGGAAAGAGACCAGTAAAATAACGGAAGGGGATCGGGGGAGGGAGTGAGGAGGAGAAAAGGAAGAACTGAAAGAAACAGTCCAAGTTACAGTCTTCTCATGATTGAAGGTATCTCTACTAGTCTCACTCTTATGTCTAGGGAGGAGTGGGTATCAGGGTGAGCCCTGACAGGACACAGGAGACCTGTGTGCATGTTTGTTTGTATATCTTTGAGCCTCACTATGATGCATCATTACAATGCACCAATTAAAGTCAAAAAGGAAAACAATCCAAGAGACATCTTAAATACTGAACAATAGGACAGACATTTATTGGGGAGGAGTGAGAAATAAAATCATATTAAAGTCCATATTTTGTTCAGCATGGAAATAAAGATTTTGACTTACTAAAAAAATTAAAATACTAGAAATTTTAAAAAGGAATATTACATTACCTAGGGAAGCACCCTAATACACATGATGTACATTCACAAACATATCAAACTCAGTCACTAAGCCAAACAAGATGGAGGGGGGGGAATGGGGTGGGAATTGAGGAAGGGCTAAATGAGTGATATGCTCATGTATGTCTCTACTATCCTGTACCTCATAATGATGTATTATTACAATACTTTGATAAATTAAAAAAAAAAAAACCTCATTTGGATTGTCCCACTTAGTAGGTGTATCCTCTAAAATACCCAGGTATAGGGATTATGGAATCATACTGACTTTCACAGTAAAGACTGGCCATGCTGCTAGAAAGGTGCATGATTTTGTGTGAAATAGATTTAGGAACTAGAATAATGAAGTCTACATGCCTCACAATGGCTATTGGGTTCTGTGACCTCCCTTTTAGGCATAACATAATGTGCTTGCTATAATTCAAATACTGAATGTCTCCCAAATGCCCATGTCTTGAAGATCTGGTCTGCAGGGCAGCCATCTTCCTCTGTCGTCAATTTCATTGTTTTGCTGTATCAGTACTTTTGTGTGCCAGCAATTGTCACAGGCGCATCTACACGGTCACAGTTGGGCAGAGTGATGAAAAGCTGTCCCCCAAGTCACAGGATGGCTAAGGTAAGATTCCAAGCAAACAAGCACTGGGAAGCATTTTCTTGGAGGAGGGTCTGGGTGGATGTGCAAGTTTCCAGATATTCACACCTGTTTTTGCTTAAATATTTAAGGAATATAGCCCCCCTTCAGCTCAGAAGAAGGCTCTGATAACACTATTATTTCTACATATTAAAAGTGGCATGAATGAAAGCAACTTCAAGCAATTTAAAAACACCAAAGTGAGGGTGTTTGAAGTGAGTATAGAGGAACCATTCAACCCCGAATTGCAAGAACTTCGCATTTTAAAACATTGATGATACAGCTGAATATACCCTCCCTTAGGGAAGAAAAGCCCAGCGAAGCTCATGTCTGCAATTCTTTACTTAGTCCTCATAAGCATATTAGATGGATAATTTAAATTAACGAGGCAGTGGGAAAATTTCACTTTGCATTACAAATGGAATAGAGAAACATGATTCCATAGGAAAATAGATTTAGTAGCTTTGAATATAAAAACCCTATTGCTATAAAGGTCAGAACAATGTTTTTTTTTCTTTCCATACTGAATAGAACTACCAGTACAGGCATCCTTTTGATATTCTTAGATTATGCCATGTATAAACTTTGGCAATAAATCTGTTTATCCAAAAGGTTCATCTTTGTTTCTGACCTTGGAAATAAAAATGGTTTAATGCCACTTATACTGAATTTAATTTGCATACGAGGAGAAATTTAAGCTTGTGAATTTTAATTATCAGTATGTATTAGATTAAAATAATATAAAACTTAAAAAGACAACAGATTCTTTGCTCATTTGTACTAACCATTCTATTAAGTTTCTAAATTTTTTCTGTTGAATATGTTAAAAAGGAATATTTGGAACCTGGAAGGTTAATGTGATACAAAACAAACCTATAATCTATATAACTGCAATAATTAGTGTATTTTGTGCTGGGAAGATTCTCATCTGCATTCCTTGCTTAAAAAGAATCTGTAATAATTAGAAACATCATTTAAAGTTTGCCCTAGTAACCCGAAATGTGAAACAGAAAGATTTTCACAAATTAAGCCAAAAATTAAACTGCTTTAAACTCTTTTCCTTGCATAATATAAAATTACACATTCGACTAAGCTAAATAAAAAGAAATAAAAATGAAGTAGGGTTCTGCCTCACTAAACTTAAAAGTCAGCCACTTGAGTGTAGCCAGGTTTTGAAGTTCAGTCAACACATACGCTTGACTGGGTTCTTTTGACCCAAAGACCAAAGTAATTAAGAGAATTTGAAACCCATTTAGATATTCCTTCCCCTGCATTATAAGCTCGATTGAAAGTCTGGAACCTGAAGAAAGGGAAATATAAGCATCCATTTGAAAAATGTGCTAATATTTCTATCAGAATTTAGTCATGCCTTCTCATGTAAGTACCTAAAGATGTTTCTGTAAATCATTATCTGACCATCAGCTAAAGGAAATGTATCCACTAACATAAGGCAGTATGTAGCATCTCGGTTAAGAGTGACCAGTAATAAAAAGCAGAAGGTCACCAACAGGCAAAGCCAGACGTATTATTCTCAAATATGGCTTTAATTCAGATAGCTCAATTACTTTCTGCATGCTTTAATGCCAGTGATTTCAAATCTTCTAAATCTTGGGACTTTGGTAAACACTTAAACTTCTTACTTTATTTCCAACACTTCTTACCATCTATAATGATACATGAATATTCATGTTTGTAGCAGCACAATTCAAAATATCCAAACTATGGAACCAGTCTAGATGTCCATAAACAGAAGAATGGATTAAAAAAAAAAACATGTGATTAATACACTCAATGGAACTTTACTCATCTATAAAGAAAAACAAATATATGCCATTTGCAGGAAAATGGATGGAACTAGAGAATATTATTAAATGAGATTAGCCAGTCTCAGTGAACAGGTGTATGTTTCCTCTCATGTGTGGAAGCTAGAGAGAAATTGGATATCAAAAGGCACTTAAGAGAAAGAAGGAGAGACTACAGTGAAGGGATAAAGGGGGTTTAAGGATAGTGATGGGGCAACAATTCAAATAATGCTATATATAAATATTAAATAATCAATACCAATCTCAATGATATGGGCAGAGAAAGAGAGAGAGTAGGGTGGGATCCCAAGCCAAGTTCTGTGTGTATGTATATTGCAATCACTCTATATATCATTATGATATATTATTACAATGTACTGATAAAAGCATTTTTTTAAAAAAGGTTAGACCTTTGATTCTTTTTTTTGCAGTACTGGAGATTGAACTCAGGGACATTCTACCTCCGAGCTATACCCCCGCCCTATTTTTTATTCTTTATTTTGAAACAGGGTCTCACTAAGTTGGGGAGTGCCTCACTAAGTAGCTGAGGCTGGCAGCGAACCTGGATCCTCCAGTCTCAGCCTCCCAAATTCTAGGATTACAAGCATGCGCCACCACACCCGGCTTAGACCTTTGATTCTTTACACGTTCATTTCTTCCTGTCTTTGCTTGCTTCTTCATTCTTCCATTGTGGTTCTAATATTTCTCAATTTCTGCCTCAAATCATTTTTGCTTTCATTCAGATATGAAGCAGGTTTGATAAGTTTTTGTTTTGAACCATGGTTTGTCTTTCTGCTTTAACTGTCAACTATCTCTACAAATAGAATTCCAAAGTTCCCTGCCTCATTACTTAGAAATAGCAAATGTCATCCTGTGTAAGCCATTTCATATGACTATTTCAAATGGAATCGCCTGCAGATTTTTATGTTTCCTAAAGTTCTTCATGTTCTTTCCAGAGAACCCAGTCTTTTCTTTGTTCTCTCTTTTGCATCCCTCTTTAATTTCTGCATTGACTTAGGTCATGTTCAAAACAGCTTTTCTATTTTCCTAGGTCTCTGCCCCTATATAAAACTCAATACAAACTCTTGTCAATGTTAGAAAACTATACAAACAGTATAAGAAGGGCCTTTATTGCTGTTCTCAAATGGACAGCTATCCAGTCTTTCCAAACATCAGATAATATGTAAATTATTATCAAAAAGTCATACTAACTTTCTGCCTGGCAAGAGCATTGGTATGGGTTAGAAAACTCAAAAACTATAAATTTAAAGTAGCTCACATGTAAATAACATTGAGGTAATAATGTCTCATTATTCATCTTTTAAGGCAATTCTGAAAACTGACTGAGATAAAGCACATGGAAGCAATTTGCAAATAAAATGTACATGCAAGTAACTCTTTATTTTATTGTTTTCTTTGTTTCTGTAAATTTTAAGCACAAACACAGCAGGAACTTTCTTCTGTTAGCTCTTTTGTAGCCCCTAGCAAATTCATAGGAAGCATTCAATAAATTTCCAGTCCTGGAAGTTAGCACATGGTAAATAAAATAATTTGAATCATTCTTCTCATTATGAAAATACACATTCCAGTATGTTTTGCTCTCTGTAACATTATAGTAGCAGCAATGGTTATGAAATAACAAGGAACGGCTTTACATGTCTGTGTTTAGAAAATAAGCTTGAAAGCTGGGCATGGTTGCCCATGCCTGTAATCTCTGTACTTGGGAGGCTGACACAAGAGGATTGCAGGTTCAAGGACAGCCTCAGCAAGTAGTGAGACTCGCATCAACTTAGCAAGACCTTATTTCCAAATAAGAAACAAAACCAGGCTAGGGGGGTGTAGCTTGAAGGTAGACTACCTCTGGGTTCATTCCCCAGTACCCCCCCCCCCACACACACACAAATAAATAAATAAAAGGCTAAGGTGTAGCTAGGGTTAGCATATGGTATTGAGTGTACCTGCAAACCCAGAGTAACAATGATGTCATAACCTTCTGGCTTCATTACTCTGGAAGATCTTTCTTTTCCTTAATGCATATATGCATCTCCTGGGTGTTAATGAAAGTAGCATGTGCCCAATGAGGGGAGAAGAGAGAAAAGATTAAAAACCAACACCGATAATGCCCACTTAATGAACTGGTCCTACAGTTTCATGCACTGCTTTTTTGGAATTCTGATTTTTTTTTCAAAATGTATATTTGCAGTTTTTATTTGAGACCTAGAAGAAGTTTGAATGGAAGAAAACACATGTTTGAAAAATGAAAGGGTGAAGAGTTTCATTGCAAACAAAAGAACTTAGTGTTTTGCATTTTGCAAAAAATGTGGGAGTGTGACCCGCAGTCCAAGGCATTGTCATGGGCACCAAGCATTTTGTTCAACCATGTCTAATCTACATCTTGTGATTTTTGTTGCCTGATTGTGTCTGGAGAATGGATTGAGTATCATATGTGGCTGAGTTTTTAGTTAATCATGGCATAGCTTGTTCCCCCACTGTCATTTTGAAACTTTTTACCATTTCAAAAATTCCACACAGTAATTCATCCAACTTTGATAAAATAAGACCAAGAGCCCTACTTCCATATAGTGTGACATTATAATCATGTACCACATTTTAAAAGCTTATGAAGGAGATATCTTTTTTTTTGCAGCACTGGGGATTGAACTCAGGGGCATTCTACGTGTGATCTATACCCCTAGCCCTATTTTTTTATTCTTTATTTTGAAATAGGGTCTCACTAAGTTGTGGAGGGCTTCACTAGGCAGCTGAGGCTGGCCCCAAACCTGGATCCTCCAGTCTCAGCCTCCCAAATGCTGGGATTACAAGTATGGGCCACCACATCCGGCTGAAAGAGATATCTTATCAACAATTTAGCCTATCATTGGGACATCATTTCTCAGAGACTACATGAAATGGGGCTAGAAACATCTCTTTAAAATTATCATTTAAAAAACTAGGGAGAAAGTGGGACATAAGAGGGACTCTAGACAAAGAAGGAGAAACCTTAGATGAGCAAAGAAAGTGACTTAACTGAAGGTGATGGGTGGAGGCAGAACATGATGTCCTTTCACAATCATATCAAAGTCAATCACTAAACTGAACTTGAGAAGGAGGGAGGGTGAGGGAGTGGGGTGGGAATTGGGGAAGGGTTAAATGAGAAATGTGTGCATGTATGCCTTTACCAGCTTGTACCTAACAAAGATGTATGATTACATTGCACCAATAAAAAATATAAACAAATTTTTTTAAAAAAATTTAAAAATAAAAAGCTAGGAAAATGAATAGTGTATTGGGGAGTCAGTTATCAAAGCTATGTTATCTACTCCATTAGATAAACATAGTATTGTCTGTTTATTTACACTGGATACTTATGAGATAAATGCCATAATGCTTATATCCAAAATGAATTTAAACATATAAATATTGATTCTATTGATGATTATGTTTTTATTAGAACATTGTAATCATACATCTTTTTGAAGTACAAGCTGGTAAAAGCATACATGCACATATCTCTCATTTAACCCTTTCCCAATTCTACTCCATTCCCTCCCTCTCCCTCCTTCTCATGTTCTGTTTAATGGTTGACTTTGATATGTTTGTGAAAGGACATCATGTGTATTAGGGTGTTACTATCCTCCCATCACCTTCAGTTAAGAGTCCCTCTTATCACCCACTTTCTCCCTAGCTTCCACATATTAGGGAGAGCATATGATTTTTTACTTTTTGTGACTGACTAATCTCACTTTAAATAATGTTTTCCAACTCCATCCATTTCCCTGTAAAATGACATGACTTTTTTTCTTCTTTCTGGCTGAGTAAAATTCCACTGTGTACATATCCCATAGTTTTGTAATCCATTCATCTGTTGATGGACATCTTAGCTGGTTCCATAGTTTGGCAATTGTGAATTTTGTGGCTATAAACATAGCTAAACATGCATCAATCTGATAATTTGATTTCCATTCTTTTGAGCAGATACCCAGAAGTGGTATTGCTGGATTATATGGTAGACTCATTCCCGTTCATCTGAGGATCCTCCATACTGTTTTCCAAAGTGGTTGCACTAATCTGCAATCCTACCAACAATGCATTAGGGTTCCCACTTCTCCACACCCTCACCAGCATTTGTTTGAGTTTTTGATGATTGCCATTCTGATTGGGGTTAGGTGAAATCTCAGGGTAATTTTTATTTGTATCCCTCTGCTAATGATGTTGAACATTTCCTCATACATTTATTGGCCATTTGTATTTTTTCTTTGTGAAGTGTCTATTTATATCACTTGCCCATTTTTTGAATGGGTTATTGGTTTGTTTTTCTTAGCTGTGAGTTTCTTGAGTTCTCTGTATATTCTAGATATTAGTTCTCTATCAGTAGTTGGCAAACATTTTCTCCCATTCTCTGGGCTTTCTGAGGAGGTTCTTCATAGTTCCCTTCACTGCACAGAAGCTCTTCAGTTTAATGCAATCCCATGTATTGATCTTCCTTTGAGTTGCTTGTGCCTTTGGGGTCTTGTTGAGAAAGTTTTACCTGTGCCTATGTGTTGAAGTGTTAGACATATGCCCTCTTCAAGTAGCTTCAAGGTCTCTAGCTTGAATTCCAGTTCTTTGATCCATCTTGAATTGACTATTGTGCAGGGTGAAAAAGTGGAGTTTATTTCCATTTCCTGCATATGGTTAACCAGTTTTGCCAACACCATTTGTTGAAAGGGGTATCTTTTTTCTAGTTTTTGACTTCTTTGTAAAAAATCAATTGACTGTAAGTGTGTGGGTTTGTTTCTGAAACTTTTATTCTGCTCCATCGGTCTATATGTTTGTTTTTGTGCCAATACCATGCTGTTTTTATTACTGTGGCTTTGTAGTATAGTTTGAAGTCAGGTATTGTGATGCCTCCTGCATGGTTCTTGTTGCTAAGAACTACTTTGGCTATTCCAACACCCATTCATACTAAAAGCACTGCAGAGAATCTGAATAGAAGGAATATACCTCAACATCATAAAGGCAATATATAGTCTGTAGGCAATAAATATGCCCACAGCCAGCATCATTTTAAAAGGGGAAAATTTGCAAAATATACCACCAAAAACAGGAACAAAAGAACGATGTCCATTTTCACGATTTCTGTTCAATATAGTTCTTGAGACTCTAGCCAAGCAATAAGGCAAGGGAAGGAAATTAAACCTATATAAATAGGAAAAGAAGACCTAATACTATTTCTTTTTACAGGTGACATGATACTATACTTAGATGGCCCAACAACTCAACCAAAAGGCTTATAGAACTGATCAACAAATTCATCAAAGTGTCTGGATACAAAACCAATCTTAAAAAATCAGAAGCTTTCCTGTATGCAACCATAAATCTGCTGAAAAAGAAATACAGAAAATAATTGCACTCACAATATCACCTGAAAAAATACTTAGGAATAAACCTAACCAAGGAGGTAAAAGATTTCTACAAGGAAAACTATAAAAAGTTGAAAAAGGAAATCAAAAAAGACATTAGAAGATGGAAAGATATGTCCCTGGTCACCAATTCTGGAATTCTATTAAGTCAGCTATAGGGGAGTTTAGAAATTTTTAAAATTATGTTAGATGATTCATAAAATTGGTAAGTATCCATTAAAAGAAATAAACAGTTATTACAAATATGAACATTCATAGGTATCAAAAAATATTTATTTATTAATTTGTAGTTTATGTGTTTATTTAGATATTGATTGTGGACAAATTTATGTGTATATTACAATTAATTGTGGAATGTGGGCCAGGCTATTAAATATTTAGTATATGTATCAGTGTGAAGATTCCTCAGAAAATTGAGAATGGATCCATCATATGATCCAGCTATACTACTCCTGGGTATCTTTCAAAAGGAACTGAAATCAGAATTTTATATTAATATATCCATATCCTTATTTATAGCAGCACAATTCACAATAGCCAAAGCATGGAACCAACCTAGGTGTCCATCAACAGATTAAAGGATTACAAAATCATGGCATATACACACAATGGAATTCTACTAAGCCATAAAGTAGAATAAAGTATGTCATTTACAGGAAAATGAATGGACCTGGAGAATGTTATATTAAATGAAATCAATCATTCACAGAAAGTGAAGGTCATATGTTTTTCTTCATATGTGGATACTAGGGAGTAACTGGGCTACAAGATGGACTAAGATAATGGAGGAGAAACTCCAGTGGAACAAGGGAGGTGGTCCAAGGATGGGGGAGAGGGAGAATCAATGAAGGAATTACTTCCCCTGATATTATGTATGTAAGTCAGAACACAACGCCAATCTCAGTAAACTGTATGGGGAAATGGGGGGCAGTAGGGAGGGAGTCAGGGGAAAACTAACCAAGTTCTATGTGCGTGTATGCCATTATCACTGCAAAGTACATTATGATGTAAAACTAAAATGCATCAATAAAAGTATAAAAATAAATATTTGATAGTTACTTAGGCAATTTTCCAATTGATATATTGGGAGGAAACAAATGATTTAAGATCAAATTCAAAATGATTAGTCTTCCGTGTGGAGTAAGTTCCAGAGTAATAGTTTACTATTTGCTCCTGAATGCACTTTATTCAATAATTATTTTAAAGTAATACTAATTATTTTTCTAGTATGACATGTTCTTCCAAGACTATTGTGGTTCACTTTTTTCTATGCAGATTCTTTCTGTTTCATTTGTACAGAAAACAGGTTTTCTTTTTATTTTTTTCCTTCTTGGCATTTAATCTCCTTCTGCTTTTATCGAATATACAAGTTGGTCATGAAGTCTTTGGTTTCAGAAATTGTATTTATCAGCTAAAATTTTGTTTTATAATCAGTAACTCACTCCAAATTATTGGTCTTTCATTTTAACAAGAAGCATTAAATTGCTACTAATGTGGATTTCTGCAATTTCACAACTATTAGTAGAAAGTGAAACAGTTTTAGTTTTCACTACTTTAGATTATATATATATATATATATATATATATATATATATATATATATATATATATTGCTTTAATTTACTTTCAATACTCACAATATGGACAAAGGGGGGAGGAAGAGAGCTTGTAAAAAAAAAAGACAAAAAATTTAACAAATCATTTAAAGGACATGGTCTGTGTTGCCTGTTAGCCTTTGTGATTCAGGCTTTATGGTGTTTTAGTCAAGTTGATTCACCATCTGAGGACAGTTGGAAATGAAGCTCTTTCTTACTGTCACTCGATCACTGGGCGATTACTTAGTCCATTCAGTCCCAAGTGTAGATTCACCATCATTTTATTCCAGCTATTACCTTTAATTAAAGAGGCTAGCAACTTGACTTTACTTAAACTTAGTATTGTGCTTTTACTGGAAAGGAATTGGATATGCATACCTAGTATAAAACTTTTCCAAAAGAGAAAATAAATTTAATTAAAAAACAGCATTCTTACCAGAGCTTGCATCATATCCATTTTCTGGAGTTATTAACAGGTTGATACAAATACCAGCACCAAATTGCTATAGTAGATGGTCATTTGATTTTGCATTCAGATCATATCTTCCATTTCCATTTGAAAAGATTAGAACCATTCAGGATATAGTTTATAAATCATTTTTTCTGTTACTATTACAAGCTGAAACCCATAAATGATATAAGCAAGGATTTGAAATTGCTTTATGCTAATACTTTAACCAGTGGAAGTGTACTTTCACTTACTTTCTTTTTGAAATGCACAGGCTCATTGTGATGCATAATTGTTACCTACTCCTTCCTGGCAAAGGAACATGAGACTGCATTATAGTGGGAAGGTCTCAATAAGTTAAGAAATTCAGGGAATAGTAGTTTTCCTATCAACCACCAGGACTGTAACCATTCTTCCATTTTCTTTTAGAAGTTTTCTCTGTTGGTGTTTGTATGTGGTTTGATTCACAGTAAAGATGTTTTTATAGATAGACACCTGCATATTTATGCTCATTTTAATCTATATGACAGCTGTTACTCTGAAATCAAAGCTTTTTGAATCATAAATTCGAATAAACTTAATTAGCTACTTCAAGAATGTTTGATAGCCAAAGTACTCCAAAAACAGTCACAGAGACTTCAAAAGTCATTGAGTCTTTATACATAATCCTTGCATCTTAAGTAACAGCCGTTTTGAAGCAAAAAGTAGTATCTGCTATAGAAGTTATTCAACGTAACCAGCTAATGTAGAATGATGTCAGAGAGCAGTGGCATATGCCTGTAATCCCAGTGCTAGGAAGGCTGGAAGGCTGAGAAAGGAGGATCACAGTTTTGAGGCCAGCATGTGATAACTTATTGAGACACTATTTAAAAATGATTAATTTGAATGCAGTAGGTAATCATGACATAAACTATATAACAAAAACTCAAACAGCAATAAAGAGTAATTAAAAAGGAATTGAAGCAGAAGTGATTACTGGGTGTCTTTCTCAGGGAAGTGATGGGTTTATATGATTATATAGGACTATATACTTTCGATTATTTTTCTATTGACTGAGTTATATTGAGTATAAATATAAATTAAAGTTATATTGTAGAAAATTGATGGCTATGAAAATAAAGTTTGAGTGTTGAAAAGAAAATTGATTTATATCCTGTAGAAAAGATGGGTTAAAATTATAATATATTATCTTGTTGGATATTAAATAATTTTGTATTTTTAGCAATTCCAGTTCAATATTCCTGATTTTATATACATAATATACACACATACATTTACATGTATATTTTGTTCTGTTTTCTATTAAAATGAACTCACAGATTCTCTCAATCATCAATTTCCTCACTTTGATGAATGTTTGTTTTATATTTAAACAAGTGTCATGATTTTGTCTTTTTGAAAAAATTTACATTAGCAGATGATGGATTGTCTTAGGTTGAAGTTGAAAGTCTAGAAATCATAAAGACTATTACAAATTATTGCCTTTCATACTCAGGATGTGAGAGGTTAAGCCCCTAGATTTGGGTAATTACCATATTTTGAAAAAGAGTTTCAAAGCCTGAGAACTCTTGAGAATAAAATCAGGACAGAATTTATTTCTTATATTTCCAGAGAAGCTAAATAAAATGAAAAAATCAGCCAGAGGAAAAGTTACAGCTTTTGAGCCATTTAAGGAATAGAAAGTATCTGGTCTCATCTAGGTCTACTTTCTAGGGCATGGTCTGATACATTCAGTAGTTCCTGCTTACCTCTGCTTTGGTTTTCTGTGGTTTCAGATACCTGCAGTCCACTGCAGTCCAAAAACCTCAAATAGAAAATTCCTAAAATAAACAATTCATAATTTTTATATTGTGGGCTGCTTTGAGTTGTGTGACAAAGGGTCCTGTAGTTCTGCTCCATCCTTCCTGAGATATGAATCATCCCTTTTTCCAGTGTATCCACACTGTATGGTTTACCTTCTTGTTAGTCACAGGTTGACTGTTGCAGTATTGCAGTGTTGTATTCAATAATCCTTATTTTAATTAATAGTGACCACAAAGTACAAGAGTAGTGTTGCTGGCAATTCAGATATTCTAAAGAGAAGATAAGAAGGGATGTGTTCTAAGACTGTGTTCTAGGAAACAGCCCCTAGGTTGCTTAAGTAACCTTAGTCTAGCCACCAGTAGTTGCTCTCTTCTGGGAATAGCCCTTGCTTCGTATTGTGCTAGAAGAGATGTGGCCCTGATCTTAGCAGTTGATTGAATTGTTTACAGATTGGGAGAAAGAAACTGATAAACAAAGGTGAAAAAATCAGGAGAAAACAAAACAGGAAATTAAAAAACCGTCTATTCATACTTTGTCAACAAATAAACCATTAAATACACAATTTGACTTTTAAATATATTATTGTGATACAAAGAATGTAAGCAAACTAAGTGTTCCCCATGAGAACAGAAAATGATGTATTATCGTACCAATTCAGTGGATTGTTATTTAATCATGAAACAATATGCTGGTGAAGCGAATATTTTATCTAACAATGATTTATAGTTTAATTTATATAGAAGATTATTAAATTTTTAATTTTTTTTTTGGTACTAGGGATTGATCCCATGGACATTCTACTTCCAAACTATGTCTCCAACCCTTTATATTTTTATTTTTTATTTTGGAACAAGACCTTGATAAATTGCTGAGGGTCTCCCTAAGTTATTGAATTTGGTCTCAAACCTGTAATCCTCTTGTCTTAGCTCTCCAAGCACTGTAATTATAGATATGCGCCATCATGCCTGGCAAAATTCAGATTAAAATTTGACCTCTACTAACTAGGACAAAAAATGTAGATCCTCTGATTGAGATTTTGTTTGTGGACTTAGGAATCTATATTTATAAATTTCTTCCAGATAATTTTGTTCAGTAGCCAAATTTTGGCAACATTAGCAAAACTCAATGGATTCTGATTCACCATAATTTATTTAACAATCTGTGGTCTTCCTGCCTACTGGTACATTTCTCATTTTAAAGTACAGATCAACTTGGATGCTTTTATAATGGGAACATTTTTCAGAGAATTTTTATTCTCAGAGAACTGAGTCACTAGAATGTCAGTTACTATCATGCAGACACACTCTAGTGGCTTAAATTTTAATGATTCCTTGTACATAGAAAAGGGATAACTTTACATTTTAGTGTCCCTTGTCTAAAGGAATAAGTTGCATATATAATGGAGAAACTCTTCTCTACTTCCCTGCCCAAGTGTAGCAATTTTCACAAGCATGCAAATAATGCTGCCAGTGTGCCAGGAACTATTCCAAGCATTTTATACACATCAGGGCATTTAATCACATCACATTATAACAGATCAAAAGATGACAGGAGAGCATAATGTGACTTCAGCAGCCCCCCTCACCCACCCTGCACTGCTTACTCATTCACAGACAAGAATGCCAGCCAAAGTCGGTTACTGGACTCTGCGTTCCCTCTGCTTTGGTTATTCTGGGAAAACTGTTCCTCTTTTCCACTACTTGTCCTCTTTTTTCTTTCTTCCCAGCTATCTTCTTTTCTAGTTATTGGCTACACACTCACTGTTGGTGGGTGCTCAACAGTGAGCTCCACCTGCAAGATCTCACATAAGATTTGCAAGGGATCTAGGATTAAATATTTGGTGTATTACTTATAGAAGAGGAAAATAAGGCTCAGAGTATCTAAAGCTTCAGAACTAATCTCCTGTGTATGACTGAACAAGTGATACTTATTGCTTTTCACTCCTTTTCTTAAAATCTAGGACCGTGAGCACCTCTGAGCTTGTGATAGAAGATACATTTACATATTTTCCAAGTTCATCCAATTTAGAAAACATAAGTAGATGTAAGTTATTAGGTGTTGGTTACTAGTTTATACAAAAGCTTCATGAATGTTCATTATTTTACTGTAATTTATAACCAACATATATAAAATGATATCATATATATGATACATATACTATTAATTAAAGGAAAATAGGTAAAGAAAAAGGAAAACCAAAACAATACAAAATTCCTATTTAGAAAACTGGAGAGAATAAACAATAAAGTTGATGATAACCTTAGCATATATTTAAAAATATGCAAGTTCTAAGCTTATTCTTTCCTCATTCCTTATACCACTGTGGTTGGAACATTAATTTGTCACTAGAACTTCTAATTTTATCATTATGAAATTTGTTGTACCAGGTTATTAATAGTTAAGCAGGTTTCATATCTGCTCAATATATTATTTAAGGTGAGAACTAAACTGCAAAAGTACATTTGTTTAAACATAATATGGATGCATTCTTCCTAAGCTGGGCAGAAGACCTAGAGCAAGTAGGGAAGGAGGTCTTCTGTGTAGGATAGCTCTTTAGTTATTGCCTCTTCCCTGACTTTAGAAAGTGAGAGAAGGCAGTGAGTATAAGCAGCTTCCTAATCCACTGAAAAAGAAATCCAGAAAACAATTCCACTTACAATAGCACCCCGAAAAATAAAATACTTAGGGATAAACCTAACCAAGGAGGTAAAAGACCTCTATAAGGAAAACTATAAAAAGTTGAAGAAAGAAATCGATGAAGACCTTAGAAGATGGAAAAAACTACCATGCTCTTGGATAGGCAGAATAAATATCATCAAAATGGCCATCCTCCCAAAACTAATCTACAGATTCAATGCAACACCCATGAAATTACCAAGGTCACTCCTCACAGACAGAGAAAAATCAGTCCTTAAATTCATTTGGAACAACAAAAAGCCCAGGATAGCCAAAGTAGTTCTTAGCAATAAAAATCATGCAGGAGGTATCACAATACCTGACTTCAAACTCTACTACAAAGCCACAGTAATAAAAACAGCATGATATTGGCACAAAAACAGACACATAAACCAATGGAGCAGAATAAAAGACTCAGAAACAGACCCACAGGCTTACAGCCAACTGATTTTTGACAAAGGAGCCAAAAATATACCCTGGAAAAAAGATAGCCTCTTTAACAAATGATGTTGGCGAAACTGGTTAACCATATGCAGGAAAATAGAAATAAACCTGACTTTCTCACCCTGCATAAGAGTCAACTCAAGGTGGATCAAAGACCTGGAAGTTAGGCCGGAGACCTTGCAGCTACTTGAAGAAGGCATAGGACCAACACTTCAACACATAGGCACAGGTAAAAACTTTTTCAACAAGACCTCCAAAGCACAAGCAACTCAAAGGAAAATCAATACATGGGATTGCATTAAACTGAAGAGCTTCTGCAAAGCAAAGGAAACTATCAAGAACCTCAACAGAGAGCCTACAGAGTGGGAGAATATTTTTGCCAGTTACTCTTCAGATAGAGGTCTAATATCTAGGATATACAAAGAACTCAAGAAAATCACAGCCAAGAAAGCAAAAAACCCAATCAAAAAATGGGCAAAGGATCTAAATAGACACTTCACAAAAGAAGAAATACAAATGGCCAATAAATGTATGAGGAAATGTTCCACATCATTGGCAATCAGAGAGATGCAAATCAAAACTACCTTGAGATTCCACCTAACTCCAATCAGGATGGGAATCATAAAAAACACAAACAACAACAACTGCTGGCAAGGGTGTGGAGAAGTGGGAACCCTAATACATTGTTGGTGGGATTGCAAACTTGTGCAACCACTTTGGAAAACAGTATGGAGGATCCTCAGACGAATGGGAATGAACCTACCTATGACCCAGCAAGACCACTTCTGGGTATCTACCCAAAAGAATGGAAACCAAACTATCAGACTGATGCATGTGTATCTACGTTTATAGATGCACAATTCACAATAGCCAAACTATGGAAGCAGCCAAGATGTCCAACCACAGATGAATGGATTACAAAACTATGGGATATGTACACAATGGAATTTTACTCAGCCATAAAGAAGAACAAAATCATGTTCTTTTCAGGGAAATGGATGCAACTGGAAAACATTATGTTAAGTGAGATTAGCCAGTCACAAAGAGTAAAGAAGCATATGTTCTCCCTAATATGTGGATGTTAGGGAGAAGATGGGGCATAAGAGGGTCCTGAGATGAAAAAGTAGAGACCCTGGATAAGCAAAGAAGTTGATTTAACCGAAGGGGATGGACGGGGCTGGGGAAGGACATCCTAAGGCACATGATATACTTACACAATTATATCAAAATCACTCACTGAACTGAACTTGAGAGGGAGGGAGAGAGAGGGAGCGGGGTGGGAATTGGGGAAGAGGTCAAATGAGAAATGTGTGCACATATGTTGTTATCAAAGCGTTATCAAAGATGTATACATACAAAGCACAAATTATTACAATAAAAAATAAAAAAATAAGCAGCTTCCTTTCCAAAGAAGTGATCCAGAGGTGCACAGATCACTTGTCCTCTCATCTACACAACCACAATTGGATGCAAGGGAGGCAGCAAGTTGTGGCTGCTAGATGGAGCACTGGAGCAAGGGAGACTTGCAAAAGCTCATTGGTGATAGGGACTCTACATTTACAATGAGGAGTTAAGAATGGATACTTGAAGACAATTAGAAATCTTTGTCACAATGACTAAAAGCATATGGTGAATATTTTGGCATTTGGGGTGGGATGGAGGTGGAGTGGGGTTTGACATGCAGACTTTCTCAAATTTATCTAGCTTATTCATTGCAGTGGTCAGGTGTGGGTGTGCCAGTGAACTGCAACCTCACCCGAAAACCTCATCTTCATGTTGGATTCCGCATGATTAGGAAGACTAGCCTTCTGCCTGCAAGTGCTCACATACATACAGCTTCCAAGAGTGGCAAAGGGTCATTATTCCTCAGTCTTCAAAGTCACATCTGGATCTGGTACTTGACTTTTGTATTTATGAGGGAATAAGGATACGAGAGGACGAGTTTATCCCAGTCCTTTCAACTCCACGCATGTGGACAGATGCAATTGGATCATGAAAAACAGACCTTTAAATATAGAAAAGATTAACAAATTTAAAATCAATAGTGCGAACTGCCCATTCTGTCCAAACTCAAATTGCCCAATCATGCCAGGATGGTTTTGTGGTCAGCAGCTGCTCCATTAAATTGAACTTGGTTGGTGAAAAATTATAATGATAGCTCACTTAAGATTGTGGCAAGTTTGGATTGATTTTATGCCAGATGCCTCATCCAAAAGGAAAGAATTAGGTCTTAGAGTATCATCTTTATGGAACAATGTGGATTTCAAATCAGAGAAGCCTCAGATTGGGACTATATACCAGATCCCTTTTGAAGCATTCTTCAAGGTGTGTGTGTGTGTGTGTGTGTGTGTGTGTGTGTGTGTGTGTGTGTGTGTGGTGTGTTCTTAGTGTCTTTACCTTACTCAAAGATGAAATAAATAACACCAGGAATTGAAATACTTTTGAGATCAGCTACGACTAATGTAAAGTTGCCACTTTTACTATTTTATCAAATTCACAGAGTATCCAACCAATGTAATGAAGATTTCCCTCCCACATTGACCAAGGTAAGTTAATTACAAACATAGCTTAAAGAAATGTCTTACATTAAGCTCTAGGAAATAGCAGGGATTTGGTTATGAGCAGTGATCAAAGGGTTGCCACACAACGTAAAGCTCATGCCAGTGTCCACTGTAGGGATGCTTTTGGAAGTAGATTGTTATAACTAATGAGCGAACAGCTGTGGAGTAGTGAGAAAAGCAAGTTTAATAAGGAATAATTGGTTAGGGACCTTAAATATTGAAGGACTAATCTTACCCTTGTGGGAAGTGTATTGAATGGTGTTCAAGATCCTCGTATATTCCAAGCTCTCACCCTATTTTCTTCTCTAACATGGGGTTTACACGGAGCTTCTTTTAGGTAATGGTTTATTTATTCTGATACTCCCAGTGAATTGCTTTAGATTAACTCTTTCATTGCTAAAATTTTCTAATCTAGACTGTTGCATTAGGTTATAATAAGAAAATTCCTATTTCTAGCTTATGAGCAACATTTACCTCACATAAAACATTTGAAGCATTATTTGGGAACAGGGAATATCTGCGTCCTAAAATAATTAATTGGTGTTCTAGAGCATGGGATATCAATGCTAACATATATTTCTTTAGTTTATGATAGGACACAGATAGTTTTGTTTGGATGAAGGGAGGATATGGAAAACTATTTAAGGAGAGAATGTAGATGTTGAGCTTTTGGGAATGACTCATATAATATGGTTGTGAAGTTTTGTTATTACAGGTTAATCTTGAACACAGACTCTGGACACCCTGAATCCAATAATATTTCTTAAGATTCTTTGATTCATTAAACTTTCTCTTCTTCATGTTAGCCTTGATAATCATAGACATTAGGACCTCTGTGAAATTTGGGGAGGTTATAAGATTGGTCAGGGACATAGATTATCTAAAAAATTCTGGATGGGAATGTACCAATTCTACTATATCAATATTGTGTTTTTGTTTTTTTTTTTTACTTGTCCCTGATTCAAAGATGAACATATTTGGGGATATTTTGATAGCCTTTCAAAACCCAATGTAACATATTCTAAATAAATAAAAATCAGATAATACTATAGTAGCTTAGGACATCTTCATTCAGAATAATTTTCTGTTTATAAAAAAAAATCTCCTAATTTAAGATTCTTTTCAAGAGTATTGTCTTTACTACTTTTTTCTTCAAGGAAGACCAAATTATTTATTTGGAAAGAACCAATTCCCTGTTCACTTGTTCTCAAATCATTACTATATTAAATAAAAGCCACTCTCTTATTATGTTTTAAATAATAAGCCATATTCATAAACTGCAGTTGATTAAATGCCTGCATGAAACACTTTTCTATACCATTGGAATTAAAAGCCTTATTGATTCAAGAGCACCATGATTTTTTTTCCCATTTGGTAACTGAGACAATTTGTAGATGAAACTAGAAAAGACCCACTTGGTACTGCATTACGCTTTTAGCAAGACCTTTCTCTGGGTGAACTTGGATTGGCCCAATTCTCTCCCCTTATTTGCTGATAGTTCTCAAGAATAACTGCACAATGTGCTGGGAATGTATTGGCCCTGCTGGTGGGGAACAGCTTAGACTCTGCTCCAGTCCTCCCCTCTAAGTTGGATCTCTTTGAATGCTTTTGCCTAGTGAATGAAATAGTCCTGGAATATACCAAGAGCAGGCTGCTTTCTGGAGTTCCACAGCTGTGGTGCAAGTGGGCATGCACATTTGAGATTCCATTGATCTGAGCAGCTTTGCTGAGCCTTGGGGACTGGGATTCAATGAATCTTAGGCATCTCTTAAAACTAGCCTTCTATGTAATAAACTGGCTTCAGGTAACATGTGTGTATGTGAGCTATCTTGCCAAATTCAGATATATTGGTAAACAGTTCACATTGAGTCTACTTCAAACTTTTAGCATGCTTTGCTATGGTTTTGCTAATGAGTTACTTTTTAAATATTATATGAATTTGTAGCTACAAAAATGAGAAAGCTTGCAGAAGACACTCTACATTTGTGTTGTTATTAGTTATTTCTTCTTAAAAAAAAAAAAACTACCATAGCATAAAAATCAATATGTTTGGATAAAACTCATCATATAATCTTAGCTGCATTTCTCTGCAAACTAATCTTCCTTTCATCAAATCTAATTAGCAATTTAAAAAGGCTATCAAAACCATCTTATCTTGCATAAGGGATCCAAATTCAGAGGACAGTTCAAAATCAATTTGAGTTACTCTAAATTATATTTTAGAAACTAGACAGCCAACACATTTTAAATGAATTTTATGGACAGTCTTAACACTTTGTGAATTAAATTCTTTTATGTTTTTCTGCCTTTTATTTATGGTCCTTGGAAGTCACTTGATGTCTTCCTAAAAGCTACCATTTTCATTTCTGTAGTTTAATCGCTTACAATTTAATGATTCGTAATATTTCACAAAATTCACTTAAGTACAAAATTCACTTAAGTAGTTTGGCATACATTCTTATTGTAATCACCCTTATAAAATTAAGGGCATATTGAAAGCCTTGCAGATTCTGATACAGGCACGTTTGTTCTTTCTTGTCTAATGTCTATATATGACACTTAGAGTTATATCAACTCTAAATTTTCATTCTAAGTAGATTATGTGTTTTTCTTATCTCATATTCTTATCCTATGAAATAGAGACATATATAAATTATTTAAGGTAAGAATATTAATGTCGAATTTCTTCTTTTGCTGAATAAATCAGAAATGAACAGTCTTACAAAAATACAGTTGCAAAGAATGAACTATTTTATTGTTTATTCAAGATTCCCTTGTCCGTATTTCTGTGTAATGTTAATATAAGTCACTGAATGACATTACTCAAAAGTTTCTCAGTGTGGCTCACCACCTTTTAGACCATGTTCATAATGTACACTTAATGGAAGGGACTCAGAGCCTTCTCAAGTGTTTTGCTGAGCCAGGAGAGTAACTGAATTATAGATTAAAATAACTAACATGCTTAATTTGCCAAAAAGGCTGTCTTAGAACTCATGGATTTGCTACTCTCCCCTTCCTCCAATGAAGCATTTCATTCAGACAGCCACAGTAAAGCATTCATTGGTTGTTATAAGAATTACTTTAGAATGATTCCCTTTCTTATTGCTGCAGAACAACACGTTCTTACATGAGCACACAAAGTAAGCTGTGTCTCTATTTGTGTACTTAGTAGAGAAAATAAATACTTTCTCTTTGCCATGTATTTCAGTTTCTTTTCCAAAACTGGGCCTGCGAGAATAAGAACAACAGAAACTTATAAAATATTAAAAGAGAAACAATATACAGGATTGGATGCAGGAGTTTATAAGCTTGACTAAATGACTATGAGGTATAAGCTTGCTGATGGGATTTTAGTTGTAGATAATATACTATATAAGCTTTACCACTGAAATGTGTGACCAGAAACCACAGTGACATAGAGAAGCAAGCCCTGCAAAGAGGAGAGGAACTGGATGCATTTGCATTCAATGTCTCACACTCTCAAAGAACAAGGTACTGTTTGGCATGACATTGTCTGTCTTTAATTCCTGGATCTTCCACTTGTTTCTTGACCTTAAATGAATGACTTTCTTTATTTAAGTTTCTTTTTTTTTCATTTTTAAACTGAGTATAAGACACTTGTATATAGCATAATATGCTATTAAAGGAATAAATGAGATAATCTATATAAAATGCTTAGAATAATGTCAGTCAAGTAGCAAATTCTTTGTAAATATTCCCACTATCTTTTTGAGCATTCCACCTTCAACTCTAGAATTTTTATAGTAAAATGGGAAATTACTTATTTATTATTTATTCAATAAATATGCATGCTGTACCTTCAAAAATAAAAATATAAAGGATGATAAATTAAAAAAATTAAATAAAGGAAAGGACCCTTTCCCCTTCCCTGTGTTGTGTTTATTAGCACTCAATAGAAATAGACTCAACCCTCTAAATTTGCTGGATATTTTATTAAGGACATGTCATTTTTCACAAGGGAGTCTGGATGAATATACATTAATCATATTCATTTATTTATATTGCCAAACACTCCTTGACTTCACAACTACTGACTCTGTCATGGTTTGAGTTTGGAATATTCTCCCTATAATCTCATGTGTTGAAAGAATGTCCCCCATGCAGGGAGGTTTAGAGGTGGGCCAAGGTTCGAGAAGGTGGGAACTGGTGGGCTGGCCTCGGGGACTGTATTTATCCCTGCCCCTTTCCTCCTCTCACACTGTCTCTGTTTCTCTGTGTCCAGGTTGCCTTGAGTTGAGCAACTTTCCTTTGCCATGTCTGGAAGCCATGTTTTTGCCTTGGTGCCAACTGAGTATGGATGGATTAAATAATAAGCTCCAATAACCTTTTTCTCCTGTAAAATGTTCTTATCAGGCATTTTGGTCAGAGCAATGAAAAAGGTGACTAAGTCAATCTCTCAGATCAGTGCCAAAAATTGAGAACAGAAAGACACATTCTTGACTTTAAAAAGCTGTAGATCTCATGTCATAAAAAAATAAGAAAGGTAAGTTATAATTAATTGACTTGTCATATGCTATGTTGGAGGAGTGGACCCAATGCTGGATTTAAATCCAGCAGTTGGATTGGGCCAGGTAGACAAGCAGACAAAAGTACACTTGAGATGGGAACACATGACCCCAGTAAGGAGGTGTACAAGGAGTTGCCACATTTGGAGATAGAGAGAAGCTAATGCTAAGCCAAAGTTGGATCATATTGAGAAAGGGCTTCAAAATCAAGGTAAGACATGTGAACATCTGAAAACTGTACTCACAAATGGGTATGTTAAACAGGAGGGTGACTTTGCAATAGTAAGGGAAATGAGCTAGAATAAGAAGGAAGTTGAAGACACCTATGATGAAGAGACTTGCCAGAGGCAACATGGTACCCCAGTGAGAGATCACTGGACTGCAGATGCTGGTGGAGGATGAAACTACCAAAAAATGTTTATGAATGTAAGTTGGTAGTAAAATCTTCAGTAAAATAAACCCACATATCTTTTATTGGAGAGGGAGTATACCTTGTAATTTAGTGATTATTGCACTCTAAAATTGTGTTTAATATATTCTGACATAAACCAGCAAGTGCAAAAGGGTTTTTTTTATAGATATTTAGAATTTTCTTTATTTGTAAACTAACCTAAAACTTAATGGATTTGTCTTAGGGTAAAGGTGACTTTTTGGCTTTTAAACACAATTTCTTACAACCCATATGTGAACGATGCCTTGATATAAAATATGGGCTTTTTAACTTTATGTCTAGTAGGATGTATCTAAGATGGAAAGCCACATGGTCATATTTCAATATATTTTCCTCTACATTTTAATGGAAAATGACCCATTATCTATTCGAGCTTATATGAGTTTTACTTATAAATATATATGAGGATAATGTTCCAAGCCCCTATTTAATGCATTTATAAAATTTTTCACTTTCTGGGAAGCTTTTCTTTCAAGACAGCTGCCTGGAAACACTTATGACCTCCAAGGAGAGGCTTTGAGCAAACATTGGGAGTTCTGATATGATACATTGTTAGGCAACTAAAAAAACACAAGCTTCACATAATTGTGCTGTCTCATCAGAGGTGTGAACTGGCTCTGCCATATTCAGGCTTTCGGAACTTGGGGATTTTGTTGTTGTTCTTGTTACCTTTTTGAGCATGTATTTCTTCATGCTCATAAAGTGACATTCATGCTTCACTATATTGAGGTGGGCTGGGGATAGAGCTCAGTGGTAAAGCATTTGCCTATCATGCACAAGGCCCTGGGTTTAGTTGCCAGAAAAATTCATATTCTCTCTCTCTCTCTCTCTCTCTCTCTCTCTCTCTCTCTCTCTCTCTCTCTCTCTCTCTCTCTCTTCTCTCTTCCATTAAATGTTGTAAGAAAAGCACAGAGTAGATAATTAATTACAGTGATATTTCTTCTTCTTCACTATCATCTCTATCCAAGTAGCATATCACATAGCAACAGGATGCCAGTTCACTGAGATGCTTGGTTCAAACCTGCATTTGATTGGGAGGAATGTGGAGGGAAGTACACCAGGTGATATGTGCATGTATGTTTCTATCACTCTGAATCTCACTAGAATGCATAATTACCAATAAATTATAAAAATGAAATAAGGCACCAATAAATGTATAAAAATGAAATAAATTTGTAATATTTTTATATGTCATAAAGAACCTACTAAAATAATAATCCAGAGCTCCTTACACTCTGTTTACTGGTTACTGGGATTCAACAGGCCACTGCAATGACTTCTATCCTGGAAAAGCAAAAGGTGAGCAGGAGTGGGATGAGATGGGCCAGACAGAGCTCTACTGGTCCTGAAGTTCCTGGTCATCATCAGTCCAGTTTATGAGTCAACAGAAGACCCAAGGACTGCAAGTATCTCCACCAAAGCCCAACAATGAAAAGGCAAGATAGCAAGATGAAATGCTTGGTATTTGGAGGAATAAAAGTTCCAGAGAGGGTAATGACTGAAAGTCAGCTCACCAAGCTGCCAGCCATCTATAAACTGTGTCTGAAGACAGAATATTCCTAACCCAGACTGGTGCTTAGGAGGACCTCTATCTACCCCTAATGGCAGCAATAGAAGGCTTTGTGCTGGGTCCTGCCAACCTTAAACACCTTGATGCCTTGGGTACCACCTCCCAGGTGCTCTGAGCTTGAGGTGTTTAAGAATCTTTGTGTTTTCTGTAGTTCCCTGTGATTATAAGTCATACTCTGTTCCTCCACAGAATAGCTCCTGCTCCTGAGCACATTCTATCAAAGTGGGAGTCCTCATTGATATTCAGCCTCAAGTTTCTTCTTCTCCATGGGAGCTTTCAGAACACTCCAGCCTTTAGGAAAACCACTTAATCTCTGAAGTCCTATTATGTAATACATGTGGGCCATTACTGAACTATCTTGTATTGCTCTTCAATTTTTTCTAAGTGTTGGTCTTATTTCTCCAAGGAGATTGTAAGTGCTACGGAGGCAGGTATCATGTTTTATGTTTTCTAAGACTCACATCATTTGAACCCACAACCATCCATGTACTAAGAGGTACTTAGTGGTTGACTAAGTTTGTATCTCAAATATTTAGTCTTGTCTGCTATTACATTAATCAGTTATTTTAGGAAGAAAGATTTTGGAGAAAGAAAGTTGACTTCTCTACTCCTTTTACCTATTCTATATACTTGAAATTGTCCATGAGGCATGGATAAACAAAGTAGAAGGAAGAATAAAGATTTAATATTTGAATTCTTCACTAGGACTGCACAGCTTTGGGGTATAGATTAGCATAGATAGACATAAATGAGCATGACAAAACAATATCCAAAAGCTATAACTGTGATCACTCAGTATTTTGTCCAAGATCAAGTAGAGAGTCTCCTAATGGGTGGGGCAGAGATGTGGTAATCAAAGTGTTTACAGGTAGGAAGGTCTGGAAGGTGTCTCTGAGGGTACAAAGGCTATCTTGTTGAGAGCATATTTAGGGGAAGTTGGAGAGAAAAATGTAAGTCTCAGTCTTCTTGAGGGAAGTTTAGAATTATGCATTCCTACAAAGATAAACCCTAGGTGAAGCCTGAATTTGGGATGCAGATTATTAACCCAAAAGCTTAAGCCTTTATAAAATGGGCCATGAGAACAAGTATATACAACCTGAGAATAGGGAAGGTATGGTATCTCTACATAATATTTTGTTATC
Organism: Graphiurus murinus; assembly: GCA_004027655.1. Lineage (NCBI taxonomy): Eukaryota > Metazoa > Chordata > Mammalia > Rodentia > Gliridae > Graphiurus > Graphiurus murinus. Next base: position 42,577 of record PVLC010003157.1, read on the forward strand.
ATAATGGCTTTGAGGCAGGAGATGAGGCTCAGGACAATATGTTTAGAAGCATAACATTCAGAGCTGGGGCAGCCTAACAAGGAGAATGACACTTGGAGCTAAGTGTCAAGATCAGGACATTGGGACCTAAAATATTTCAGAACTTGATTTGATTTAGAACAATGAAGGCTAACACTGAGCTCGCAGATAAGGTTTCCAGACACCCATACTGAAAGTTATAACAGGCAAGAGTAGAGAGATAAGGTATTTATCTTCTGTTGAGCCTGAAATGAGAGATGGCATAAACCCAGTTAGTTTTCTTATCTAATCAAATGAAATGTATATGTGATGCTGACCAGAATCATGAGTAACTGTGTTAATCAATGTCTTCTGAGAAGTAGACATGAAGACAGATGGGATGAAGGGTGCAAGAAATGTATTAGGGGAAATGCTTGAGGGGAGAGACGGGGGCATCATAACGAGGCTGGGGAGGATTAGATCATGATGCCAGTCTGGCTCCACTGAAGGAAAGAGGACGGAAGGGAGGAAGATAGCACAAAATCATCCCAACTGTTGCAAAGTCCTACAGATTTCCCAAGCCAAACCACAGTCAGAGGGGTCTCCTGTCCACCAGCAGTGGCCTGCCTCTATGCTGCAGCTCTGCTCAGTCATTATCTGAGAGAAGCTGGTGTGACATTTAAGTGAAAACTCAGTGATAGATTCAGGGCCTTTGGTTGAAAAGATTCCCTGTATTCTCAAGGGCCTCATGCTCAGGGCAGCCACATAGGGTGCACAAGTGCATTGTTATAAAAGAAGTGATGTTTGGACCCCAAAGCACAATTTGGAGAAATGCTACAGTACAGATTACTATGCATAGAAGGCAGCACTGGGGCTGCTAAATGTAGAGCTGATGCTGGGAAAGAATTCCTTCAAGTAAAAATAGAAAATGTAGGGAGAAGAGAAGACATAGAGTCACATGTAGATATCGGAAGTTGTTGCTTGGTTCTTCGTCAGGGTACACTTAAGAATTTCTAGTGGAGAAAGGGTCCACAATTAATAAAAAAAAATTGATGAAGATGTGTCATGTACATAATTTTGGACTAAAACATATATAAATGCAATATTGCCATAGAGTAAATTGTACCCCTCAAAACTCCTATGCTGAAGTCCAAAATCCCAATATGACAGTTCAGGAGATGAAGTCTTTGACAGATAATCAGGTTAGATAAGGTTACATGAACAAAGGAAAAAAACGCCATGATATCATAGATGCCAGGAAATAACTGTCAGAAGAAAAAAAGCTTAAAATATGGTTAATTTGGGTTATTCTTGTTCTCTTCTCTATCCCTACTCCTTCTAAATCATTCAAATAAATCCAAGCCAAGTTCAAACTGTGTATCACTAAAATCCTCAATTTGGAGGCTCTAAAAAACATGTCCACAGATAAATGTATCCTTAGGATCTCTCAGTGTTGCTGGAGCTGACACACTGGGATTAGTGGCTTTCTAAGAGGAAGAAAAGAAAGAGAGAAATCATTCTCTCTGCCATGTGAGGATGCATCTGGGAGGTAGTCATCTGCCAGTCAGGAAAAGGCCCTCACGAACAACTATAGCTGATAGAAACTTGATTTTATACTTTCCAGTCTCCATAACTGTGATAAATGAATGCCTATTGTTAACATCCCTATTCCTGTGTATTTTGTTGTGGAGTCTGAAAAGACTAATACAAATATTTAATAGAGGAGGCTCAAACACAGCATGAATGTACTTCCTTTTTACAGGGAAATGTTTTTGAGAAATCTTCATCTGTTGAGTTCCTTGGACCTTGAGGTTCTCCTTGCTCTAATTGTTGCTTCTCCTGATGGCTGACTGTCTCTGAGTTTGGCCGGTCAATAATCATTGTATTGTTGTTGGAAAAAAAAAAAAAAAGCCTTCTGGGTCAGAATGAGCAAAAACCAAAACCAAAACAAAAGCCAAGAAAAAAGACAATGTTTACTAAAAAGTTCTGGAGTAGCTCATAAAATTTTGGATAAGTTGGAAAGTTTGGCTAAAGAGCCTGGAAAATTTCCCTATATTCTATTACTCTCTTAGAAATTACTCTATGGAGTAGTCATTGCTGTTCTTATCATCTCCAGCAACCTCCTTCTACTTCCTATTTATGTTACCAGCTCTGATGGACAGAGTCTGACTCACATGCCTATGGCTAGCTGCAAAGGAGGCTGGAAAATATCTAACATTCTCAGCACTTACACGGGGAGTAATCTTTGTATCCTACAAAAACTAAAATATTAGAGAATTCTTCAAGCACAGAATGTTGTTTATTTGTTGAGTAGTCAAAATGTAAGACAAATGTCACTAGAGTTGGGTGTCATCTCTATCCTGGTCACCATTTCATCCCCACTGCTCAGACGTAAGGCCTCAGTAACTATTTGTTCAATAAATTAATGTTTATGCAGAAACATATCCATTCTAACAAACCCCAAATCAAATTTCAAACAATGGAATAGTACAACTCAGGGGCTCATTCCTTTGTGATATTGGATGTCTATCTAGAAATTAAAATTGAGAATTTTACTTCTGGATATAATCTTTCTTCTTAACTCTTATAAATGGGGGAGGGTAAGAGGGAGGGAGAGAGAGATAAAGAGAGAGAGAGAAGAGAGAAGAGAAAAGAGAGAACCTGCTTATCAAATTCCTGTTCATTCTTTAAGCCTTGGTTTACTCTCTTTTTTTCTAGGAAGGTTCCACACCTTGTCAAAATTATGCTCTTGAGTGTGTTTATTTCCTGTATTGTATCCTCTTAGAGGTCAGGAATTGTTTCTGCCTAGCTTTCTCTTATATATAGCACCCAGTGCAATCTCTGGTGCTTTTTATGCATTCAGTGTACATTTGCTGAACAAATGCATAAAATCATTGCATATAGGCACCACCGTACTTATAACAAATTGAAGAAATGATGAAATATATTGTTATTACAGATATTTGTATGGTATAGAGCAGATCTAATTTTCTATTATGTGGTTTGGAATCTGAAAATTTATTTATTCAATCCTTTTCTGGAGTTTTACATTCACACACACACCTATTATATGAATATATTCATGCCATCTCAGGGAACCACAGGATGACAAAAATCATATAATGGTTATCAATTTTCCTTAAAAACAGCATTTACAAACAGCTATTCTTCACATTGTTCATTTTATAACCAATGCAGGAATGCTGCATTTAAATAAGAAAATTGAATGAATTCTAAAATCAGAACCTAACATATTCATATTTCATTATAATTCACCCAAAAAGAATCTTAAGGATATATCTGTCTGTGTATATATTTCTTGGGGCCTCCAAACCAAGGATGCAAATATTTCAGTGGTACATTGTATGAATGTGGGTTGGATTTGTTTGGATGATTTAGAAGGAGGAGAGTAGAGAAGGCAGAATAAGCATGGCCAAAATTAACCATATAAAGAACATAGAATAAGAATGACCCAAATTAACCATATCTTAAGACCTTTATACTCACACAGTTATTGCTCCACATCTATAACATCAGGACCTTTTTTTCCTCTTTACTCATATCTTAGCCTGTGGCACTAAGCTCTCTGTTATAGCATTGGCACTAGTACAGAGCTTGATGTGTGTGGGATCTGCTGATGGGTGCATTCATGCTGCCCTCTGCCTTCCACACTCTCTTCCAACAGCTTCTCAGCCATCCTTCTGGCTGTACAGAACCCTTGCGGAGACATACCTTTGATATTTGGCATCTGTGGATGAAGCTCTCATGCTTGCGCTTCTCAATGCCTCCTGGAAGCCCTATTCTCCAGGAAGCTGTTCTCAGCACATTGTCAGACTGGGAAAAAAGACTCATTAGCTGAAGAATCAATATCTGATAAAACTTAATGTGCCAGCCCCCACAATAGTATTCACATTTTCTTCAGGAAATCATAACTTGAAAACTTCAAAACAAAATAAAAAAGATAGTGTTGGAGGTCTAGGATCATGAAGATGTGGAAGCTACCACCTAAGCTTCAATGCACTGTAGGACCTCTAATGAATTTTTAGAACTAGTTTTTTAAAAAAAGTACAAGCAAAAATAGAAATGAGGGAATAATTTTTAAATGATTGACTCATTTTCTTTTCTGTTTTGAGTGACTGGAGAATTGTGGCAGAATTATTTGTGTAGATTGATAAAGCTTTAATTGTTTCTTAGGACTTATGAATTTAATTGATATGAGTATGATAACCCCCAAAACCTTTATCTTTGTGAGAGTCTTTCTCCTCTGAAATCATAAGAAATAATCTTCTGGTACAATAGATCTAAAAATCTTACATTTAAAGGATATATGTCCAATTTCTAACCATCTAAATTAGCATTAAAATATTTTCTCTTCCATTCCCTGGAGGAAGGAGTTATTTAAAACTCAACACAAAATATCCACCCTCACAGCTCATATAGCCAACATATATAAAGAGAATATATGTCAATGTTTGACTTACAGATTCACTGAGTAAATGATAAACTTTTAATGATTTCAACATGAGGTAAGAAGTTTCGTAACCACCATAAAAATGGTGTCATTGGAAAACAATGTATAAAAATAGTGTCATTGGAAAACAATGTATTTTGCCTCTCAATATTCTCAACATTTGCACTAGACTAGTGTTCTATTTTTCATAAAACTAAGAAAGTGGCTTGCTTAAGCTTATTATTGGATGAACGTCCACATTTTTTAACATAAAATATAGCTTGCTGTGTAATGTGTATAAATAATGAAGCCTGAGAAAGAAAATCATTCATTAAAAGTGTCACATGTAACTGCAGCAATAATCAATCGAGCATTAAACATCACGTTTTATTGCAACAAATGGAGAATAAACACGAAGACCACAGTGCACTCTTGTAAATGGTATGACTTGTAAATGTCAGTGAGGACTTATTTAACACTAAAAGGCTATAAGCATTTGCAAAGGGAGTTTTAAAATTCATCCAAGACAGCTGAAGGTTATGTAAGGAAAGGGCAGCTATATATAGTATGCACGCACACAGGTAATGTAAGATATGAATGGATAAAAAGACCAAATTCAGTTCTAATTGGAGTCTTCATTATAGTTGGTATTCTGGAAAGAGCATGTATGGAGGCCTGTGAGTTTGGCATTATGAATATTTTATTGCCTAACTTGTTTTATATTCATATAAAACAGGCTTTCTTTCCTAACATAAGCAGTGTGTGTGTTGTGTAGAAAGGAAAGAGCAACCTAATAGATGCAGTTGAGTATACATCATCCAGTGGATAGCAATCTCTTTTTAGAAAACCGTCTTTTAAAGTTGATAATCTGCAACATTTAGTTGCACAGAGTGCATCTCTCCACCCAGCCAAGTTAAATATGGCTTGATTGTTCTGCATGTTACTTACAAATCTGACAATTTATTGGAAAGGTTCCTCGAAATTTCCCAAGCCTCTAATTTTTTTAAAGTACAGAGTTTCATGTAAGACAATCATGGCATGCTAACATGACAGGAGAGTCAATACGTGATAACAAGAGCCCTGGTGTCTTATCTCTATGGGGAAATCAACCACACTGGATATAAAAACCATATCTGAGATGGTCTAGCTATTTTCAAAGCAAAATTCTCTTTCAAGGGACTAGTTTCAGTTTCTTTCTGTGAACTTCAAGGTGAAAACATTAGAAGCAATCCATGAAAAATTTAGGTAATGTGTTCTGAATATGCAGTAAAATAAAAATTTACAATATCATTTTTTACAATACAAGTTTAATTTTGCATTCCTCCAAGGGGGAAAATAATGGAATAAAGCCTGAGATCATTTATATTTAAAATTTAAAAAAGCTTATTAAAGTACTCAGCCTTTTTAGTGGTCAGAAGGAAAGGAAAACAACATGCCTGTTGTCAGCTCAGCTACTGGGAAGCACAGTTTTCCAGAAGCTTCCAAATACATCAGGAGACTAGCAGTACAACTTTCCATAGGAGGAGCTGTACTAATTTAGCATTTCTTTTTACTCGGCCAGTGAAGACTATCACTTCCAACACAAGGACAATCTTCAAAGCAATACAGCCCTAGCTTTCTGCTACTCATTTATGAAACAGAGTTGTTTGCAAGGTTTGTGTGTTTATTTCAAATTCCATAACTGAAATTGGTAACAACAGAATAAAAAATAACTTATTTTGTACAATACCTAGAATTAAACAATGGCAAATTAAGATACAAAGCAAGCCTAAATAAAAGAACAATATTAGATAATAACAATAATAAGAACATGACATTTTGTATTAAGATCTTTATATTTTTATCTCTATATCTTTAATATTTATAACATTATATCATTATACTTTTATCTTTATATATTTATATCTTTATCCTATTGTTGCCCTAAAATTGCACAAACTTGGCAGCAAAAAATAATGCACATTTATTATCTTATAGTTGTGGAGGTCAGGAGTCTCCAGTGGCCCATGGACTGTTTTCCTCATGGAGGCTCCAGGGGACCTCTGCTTTGTTGCCTTTTCCAAGTCTTTGAAGCTGCACACCTTCTTTGACTCCTGGGTCCATGTGTATTTTAACCTTCACTTACATTATTATATCTTATTCTCTGAATTTGACCTGCGTGCCTCACTAGTATAAGGACCCTTGTGAATACACGGAGTCTCACCCAGATAATAGAATACTTTATCCATCCTCAAAACCCTTAACTTTATAACATTAGCAAAGTATCTGTTTCCTAGAAGGCAACATATCCACAGGTATGGGCACAATGACAGAGACATCTTTGGGGATCATTAATTTCCCTACCATACATAGATGTCATGTGAATGTTATATTATTTCTGCCCCTACTTATTGCTTTGAAACTCTTTTTTCAATGTTGGGGGAAGGGAAAAAAGTCAGCTAAATAACTAGATATTCAGGGAACAGGAATGATATTATTTTTCTAAGGTATTCAAGCTCTCTCTCTCAATGACTCATTCCTCCACAGACCTACCATATAGCCAAATTGATTCCAATATAAAATGATTCAATTTTATTTTCCTTCTCCACTCAATTCCAAAATGCTTGCTTCTTGTACTGGTGCAAATGATCTGTGAAATGGTGGGATTATTAGGCAATGTTTCTGAGAAAAGCAATAGAAGTTGGAGAATTGATTCATATGAAAGATAATACAAGTATGATTACTTAGCAAGAATACATTCCTACTTAAGGAATAATGGGATTGTAATTATTGAATTATCTCTGAGGAGAAAGATCTTACAGTGGAAATACAATGAAATCATGATGAGATGATTTCTTTCAACTCTCTTGACCATTTTACGTTGGATGGCTTTGCTTTAATTTTGAGAGATATGATATTTACTCCTTTTAGGGGGTAACAAAAAATTACTTCGTTTTTTTTTCCCATTTTCTATTATTCTTTGTACACGGACATTTCACAGTAATGCAATTTTAAACTTGATCAGTCTTATACATCCATGTGTTCTGTTTACATAGGTTGCAACAACTGTAGATGATAATTTTCAGGGGACGAGGGATAATGAGACATATACACACTTTTTTTCTTATCATTATTTCCTAAACAATATGGTATAATAATTGCTTACACAGAATTTATAATGTATTAGATATTATAAGCATTTAGAGATGGTTTAAATTCCTGGTTTAAATTTATAATGTATTAGGTATTATAAGCATTTAGAGATGGTTTAAATTCCTGGTTATAATATGGATGTGCATAGGTTATGTCATTTTATGTAAGGGACTTGAGCCATTCATGCATTTCTATATCCACAAGGACCCTGGAATCACTCTGCTACAGATACAAAAAAATGGCTGTATTCACATCTCTGCCTTCAAAGTAGTTAAGTTATGGATGAAAATGAAGTTTACCCATTTGTGGCTTATTTTGTGAATGGAAAAAATCAGTATATAGTCCTGTACTCCCCCATGTTCTAGTAAAATCATTTAAAGAAGGTATGGTTTTAGTATGTAAAAATAACTCTTTTTTCTATGTTTTTTTCCAAAACAACTAATTTTGATTTGCATATTCCCAACCAGAGTGCTCCAGTCAGCATTCTTGCAGCTATAATCTAAATGATGACCATGAAACATAGAGGAAAGATTTCTTTTCTTACAGTTTCAAGCTCAGCCCATGCGAGGCTGGGGAACCATGGATCTCGGAGCATGGTTGCAGCAAGCAGAGAAAGGGAGAGAACATAGGCTTCAATCATGGAGGCCAAAAGCAAGAAGTGGGAGGAAGAACCACATATAATCTCCAAGGCCACACCCTCAAATACTCACCCCCTCCAACCACACTCTACTGGCCCAGTCCATGCCCCACATAAATCAATTACATTGGATTTATCCACTGCTGGGATTATAACCCTCATGACTCAATTACATCAGCTCCAAACATTAATAAATGAACTTTTTAGGGGACATTTCATATCTAACTATAGCACTTCATCCATGGCCCCTAAAGAGCTCATGCCCAACTTAGAATGCAAAATTCATTTAGTTCTCTCCAAGAGTTCCCAACGTCTTAACAGTTCCATAATCACTGAAAAGTTCCAAAATCGTAAGTCTCCTCTGAGACTCAAGGTGAACTCTTGTGAACCCCTGTAAAATAAAATGAGGATCAAAATAAAAAGCAAGTTACATGCATCCAAAATTACACTGGCAAAGATTAAACATTTGCATTCCCAAAGGGAAGAATAGGACTAAAGAAAGAAGGAATGGAAACAAAACTGTAAAAAATTCTGCAGGGCAAGTATTTGATCTTGCAGCTCCACTTTTGGAATCCAAGGCACATGGCAGTGAGAAGTGATTTCCAAGGGGTCTTGGTAGCCCCACTTCTATGGCCTGGATGATTGCAATGGGCAGTTAACTGTCTCTTCCAGTCTGGATCCTTTGCAGCTATCAGCCTTTCCTCACTGTTGTTCTTTGTCTTGGGCATTTCTAAATCCCGGGTTTTTTTCTTGCAACCTTGGCTTCACACTCACAACTTCACAAAGTGCCCCATTTGAGCCTCCTTGCAAGGATTCCAATCCTGCCACATGTTTTATGGTTTCCCAAGTCTTCCCTTGAAATCTGGGGGAGGGGGGGATCCACGGCCTACTTTTTCTAGCAAAGCCAGCATACCTGGTCCCAACTCCATCAGTCGCTTTCATCATGGCCACTGTTCATACTTCCTCTTAGCCATCTTCCTTCCTTCCATGACATCATCCCTCTGAAAATCAGCTTTATACATGCCTTTTTAGCCAAACTGCAAATCTATAAGCTCTTTCTCCTTTACTTTCCCATCCCCAAATTTGGTGTACACTTTGCTGAACATGGACATCATTATCCAGTTTGGATATTTTACTGTTTTGATATTTTCTCTGCCAGTTTAATCAGCTCATAATCTTTAAATTCAGCTTCACACAGTTTCAGGATGAAGGAGAAATGTGAATAAGTTCTTTGCCAAAGTGTAACAGATGTGGCCTCTACTCCATTTCCCTATGGAGTCCTCTTTGTGCTCCAATATCTCCTGAGCATAATCTGTACTGTCCGCTTCTCTAGCCACATTCTGACCCTTCCAATTTCCTCTTACAAACGAGTTCCAAAGAGTCACAATCCACATCACACTTAGATATAGCAGAAACCCCACTCCTGGCACCATTTTTGTTCCAGTTAGCATTCTTGCAGCTATAATCTAAAAGATTGACCATGTAACTTAGAGGAAAAGAAGATTTATTTTCTTATAGTTTTGGGTTCAGTCCCTGTGAGGCCTAGGATTACAGATCTCAGGGCATGGCAGCAGGAAGTTAAGAGAGGGAGATCACATGAGCTGTGCTAACATCATGGAGGCCAGAAACATGAGAGAATGAGCAAGAGTAGGAGGAACTCTTCTTCTTTGCTGGAAAATTTTCTTCAAGAGACGAATATCCTGCACTACCACCGATATTGAAAAATTAAACTGCAAAACAAACAAGTTTCTTGATGTCTATTGTCTTGTAATTTTTCTCCACTCCTTTATAGCCAAATACTATCCTATGATTGTTTGTATCCACTGCTTTTACTCTCTTTGTTTCAATCTTTCCATGTTGCTGTTAGTATATATTTTGGTAATAAAAAATATGGAGAATAATACAATGAACACACCTGTAATTTCCAACCCCCTTTGTAGAATCTTAATATTTTGAAAATTTTGATTTATATGTTTTAAAAGAAAATAATTAAGTAAACATAATGCCCTTTACACGCCCAAATTCCACTGCATTCTATGTTTTTGAGATTTTTTTTCATGATGTTATGCACAGCTATAGTTTACCTATTTTCCACTGCTCTGTAGTTTTCCATTGTTTGAGTTTGCCTAACACACTTATCCTTCCTCCTTTCAATCAATATTCAGTTTGTTACCAATTGGGCTGTATCAAAGTAAAACATGCTGCAAAAATTATTCTTGTAAACCTCCTTGGGCATTACTCCTGTAAACTAAATTGCTAAGGTGTTGGTAATGTGAGTATTCAAGTTTGCTACCTGTTATAGTCAGATATAAAATGTCCCCCCAAAAGATCATTTATTAATGTTTGGCACTTATGCAATTGAGTCATGAGGGTTGTAATATGAGCAGTGAATAAATCCATTGTAATGGATTTATCTGGAGTAATGGATTTATCTGGGTGGTGATTCAGGCCAGCAGAGTGTGGGTGGAGTGTGGGTCCCTGAAAGTGAAGCCTTTGGGATTATATAAATGATTTTCTTCCTTCTGTTTGTTCTTTTACTTCCAGCCTCTATGATGTGAAGAGCACAGCCCATGTGATTTCCCTTTCTATACCTCCCGCCTCCATGCCATGAGATATGAGATCTCTGGCCTCACAAGGACTGAACTCAAAACAATAATACAATAAATCTTTCCTGTAAGTCATGTGGTCAGTATATTTTGATTATAGCTGCAAAAATGTCTACAGAAACACTAGCCAACTTCACATGATAATATGAAGTAGTTTTCCAAAGTGGGAAGACTGAGTCTGTTGTCTTTGTTGAGTCTGCTGAATCTCACTGTTTCCTGTGCATTTTTTAATGTTGGCATGAGATATCGCCTTCATCCTGGCTTTATCAGTGAGAATCCTCTGCTGACAGAGTGGAGGCTGCACCAGGTACCTAAGTGTATTGTTAGCCAGAAAACCTTTTATATTAATTTCTTCATCTGTAAGTGTTTCATAAATTCACACCCCAAACTCATAGTATGGTAGTTATAAATTCTCAGGTGAGAAAAATCTTCCCTCTAGGTTCCAGTTAGAGACAAGTAAGATTTCTTGTTGTAGTGTATTTTTCCTCTAGTCCATCTGCTTCCCGAAGGGAAACTCTTTGAGAATTACTGCTTTATAACTGGGAAGCTTCACTTCTAGCACACTTTGCTCTCTCTCTGGTCTCTCTCTTGTTCCTAGTGGTTATCCTTCATTAAAGAGGTTGGCAGTCAAGCGTGGTGGCATGCCTGTAACGCCAGTCCTTAGGAGTCTGAGACAGGGTGATCTCAGGCTTGAGGCCAGCCTCAGCAACTTAATAAGACCCTCAGCAACTTAGTAAGATCCTGTTTCAAAACAAAAATAATAAAATAGGGCTGGAGGTGTAGCTTGAAGGTAGAATTCCCCTGGGTTCAATCCTCAGTATTGCAATAAATAAATAAATAAATAAATAAATAAATAAATAAATAAATAAATAAATAAATACTGGAAAACTCTTACTAGGGTAGCCATGTATTCTGCTCAGAGCTCAGGCTCACAATTCTGATTTTTAGTTTCCTTTCTATGTCCACACCTTGAAGATTTCCCTTGCTTTTTCTGCTATTAGTTTTGCATTTCAATAATATTTATAATACTTTGCCCAACATTTATTACACATTGTAGCACAGGTCTACACTTGGTAGGCTCATCCATTAGAAGACTGTAATAGATTAAAAAAAGTCCCTAATTCTTCTCTTTTGTTAGCTTTATCTTTTCAGTTCCACCTGACTGCCCCATTTGATGATGTTTCCTCTAAATAGAAGTTTAACATGTAAAGTTAAACATATCCAAAACTGTACTCTAAGTTTTTCTAACTTTTGAATTAGTCAGGTTTCTCCAGAAAAACACAACCAACAGTACATCTATAATCCTATATCCATACATATGAGGAGATTTATTATTAGAAATGGCTTAGGCAATTATAGAGGGTAAGAGGTTTTACAATACCCAAGCCACAAGCTCAAGAAAGTCAGCTATTTGATTCAGCCCAAGTCTGAAGGTCCAAGAACCAGAAGCACCAAAGTATGAGAGCAGAAGACTAAGATCCCAGATGAAAAAAAGGAGATACACAATTACTATAAGAGGGCATGGAATCAACACTCCAACATCTAGGCACCAGTAGAAACTTTCTCAATAGGGCACCAAAAGCTCAGGAAAATAAAACAAGAATTAGTAAATGGAATGGCATTAAATAAAATGTTTCTGTTAAGCAAAGGAAACCATCAAGAGTTTAAAGAGAGAGCCTACAGAATGGAAGATATTTGCCAGCAACTCCTTTGATGGTGGACTAATATCCAGAATATACAAAGACCTTAAAAACTTGACATTAAAAAATAACAACCCAATAAAGAAATGAACAATTGAACTAAATACACTTTTAAAGAGAACAAATACAAATGGCCAATAAATATATGAAAAAATTGTTCAACAGCATCAGCAATTAGGGACAGGCAAATCAAAACTACATTGAAATTCCATCTAACCCCAATAAGAATGGCAATCATCAAGAAGTCAAACAACAATAAATGCTGATGAGGATGTGAGTAAATAGGAACTCTTCTACACTCTTGGTGAGATTGCAAATTAGTACAGCCGCTATGGAGATGACTGTGAAGATCCCACAGAAAACTGAGAATGAATCCACCATATGATTTACCTACTTCTGGGTCTCTTTCCAAAAGGATTGAAATCAGAATATTATAGTGATACATGCATATCCATATATATAGCAGCACAATTCACAGTAGTCAAAGCATAGAACCAACGTAGATGTCCATCAAAAGATAAAAGGATTACAAAGTTATGAGATACACACACAATGGAATTCTACTCAGCAATAAAGAATAAAATTATGTCATTTTCAGGAAAATGGATGGTCCAGGAGAATATTATATTAAGTGATATTAGCCAGTCCCAGAAAGTGAAATGTTATATATTTTCTCTAATATGCAGAGGTTAGGGAGTAATTAGAATACAAGAGGGATATGTGAAATTACCAATACCAATCTCAGTATCATGTACAGAGAAGGGAAGGAAATGGGGAAGGAGCCAGGGGAAGCTTATCAAGTACTGTGTCCATGTATGCCTTTATCCCTCTGGACCACATTATGATATAAGATTACAATGCACCAATAAAAGTACACTTAAAAAGGAAGAGGAAAGAGAATTTATCCTCCCTTCAAGTTTTTATTCTATTTGAACTTTCAGCTGGTGATGTCACACATTAGTTGAGGGAAGATTGTCTTTACCCAGTCCATTCTTCCAGAAACTTCTTCCCAGACACATCCAGAAACAATATTTTGCCAGCTATCTGGGCAGCCCTTAACTCAGTCAAGCTGACACATAAAAGTAACCATTGCAACTTTCTTTTTCTTCTCCTTGTCACTTCTAGGTCAATATTATCACAATCTATCCAGTTCTTTAAGCTAGAGACATGGTTATGTCTTTTTTGACTCTACATTTCTCCCTTTCTCTCTGCTTACTCTACTACCAGTTGCACTAGCATCCCTCTTCAACACATATGTGTCATTTCATCCTTCCTGCTCCACTGAACAAAGTGGCTGGTTGTATAGTCTCAGGCTTTCGGGGTCCAGTGCAAGCTGCCTTCCAGCTGGCCTTTCTCAGCTAAAAGTACTGTGAGGTAGTAGAGACCTACAAGTCTCCTGTTTGAGCAGCATCCTCTGCAATCATTTCATCTCCTCACTAGCTTCTGCTTCTTTGGAACTAGTCTACTATGGATCCTAGCATCACCCAGCTGACCCAACCCTTGTATTCTGCCAGTATCAACCTCTCCCACTGACCTTCCACTTTAAGGGAGTAGTGGTTTCTGGATGTTGTTCATCCATGGCCTTTCACTACCAATTCCTGTTTAGCTTTTTATCAATTCCATTATATGGCAGCAAATTCCTTCTATCAATGTCTCTCATTTTAAGATACTCTTAGTAGATTCTACTCTTTTGCATAGACCCTGAGGGATACAATATACTTTTGATTTTGGATAATGGCCAGGAGCCTTCCAATTTGTATCTTTGCTTTAATTCTTAACTCCTCGATCCACTCTTTTTACTGTCAATTAGATCATGTCATTGGCTTGTGTAAAGCCCTACATGAGCTTTTTACTGCACTTAAAATGAAATATGAACTGCTTTAGCAAGAAATGCTGGCCACCTACAGCTTTTCAATCTCAACTTTTACCATACATGGCTACTTAATATTTCAGAGACTGTATTCCACTGTCTATTTTTTTCTTCTACCGGAAACAGTAAGGCCTTTTACTACTTCTAAGCTTAGCACATGTCATTCCTTCTGTCAGAAATTCTTTCCCCTGAATGCCCCAGCCAGCAAGGGTTGTGAACGGGAGACCAAGGCAGCTTAACCTAAAGGAATGAGACAAACAAGGGACTCGAAAGAATGGAGGCAAGACAGGATTCTGATCAAATCTCAATTTTTTATTAAAGCAGGAAAGCTTAAGTACCTAGAGGTGAGGCGTGGGGTTAGGTGGGGTCAGGCAAACTTGTGTGGGCTTGCATGATTGTTCAAGGTTGATCGTATCTTTTTTAGGTAAGGGCCACAGCAGGATAATGGATAGAACTTGTTTTGCACAGTCGCTGTGGCTGCTGAGGGGGAGTTCCCTCAAAGTGTGAATTCCAGTTCTGACCAGCCTTTTGGGCTCCCAGCATTCCCCCTCTAAATCCTGACTGAAGATTTGAACCACATACTCACAAATCTTTGATCATTCAAACAAAAATACATCTTCGTAGTACTGGCTTTTTGGGCACTTGTGTCTTCCTTGGGTATTGTCGAAATTTGAAATTAGTCACTTATGAGTTCATTGGTTTAGTTTCTTTCTCCAGAGGATTGGGAGCTCTATAAATCTGGGCTCATGGTGTTTGTGTCTCCCATAATTCTCTGCATGCCCTGAATAATATTTGACACTGAGAAGATAGTTTATAAATATTCGTGTCTGTTAGGGTTGAGTTTTTTTGTTTTTGGGGGGTTGTTTTTTTTTTTTTTTTTTTTCAGTATTGGGAGCTCTAGCCTAGCATACACAGGGCCCTGGAGTCCATCCCTGGCAAAACACACACACACACACACACACACACACACATACACACACACACACACATACACACAGACAGATGCATGTTAAAGGCATACATAGAGATATTATTTATTTTATTTTTTGTAGAACCCAGGGGCATTCTACCTCTGAGCTATAACTCTAGCCCTTTTTAAATTTTGTTTAGACCTCATTAGAGTCTCATTATATTGCTGAGGCTGCCTTCAAAACTGTGATCCTCCTGTCTCAGACTCCCAAGACGGATTAGAAGCTTGTGCCACCATGCTCAGCTTATATGTATTCTTAAAGCTTATTTTTCAACTAAACTAATGAATAGTGAGTTAGGATTTGAAACTGAACATGTGGGAGAATAGTTCATGATTATCCCCACAGCGGATGTCGTGTTCCACACAGACCTGAGGCAGAATTTGATTTGTGTTCAGGTTGCCTATGTCATGGGCTTTGCTCTTTTGCTTGGGTGCTTGTCATGAACTGTCGCCTCTGATATTTTTCGAAAGGAAAACAAAACAAGAGAAACAGAGCCAACACTCTTGGAAAGCAAAAGGATTTTCTGGGTCCTTTGCAATAAATATCCAGGAAAGAATTTATCTCTTATCCACTTCTGCAATTGTTCTTCTTGCTGGAGGTCACTCCTAAAGGTCTTTACTAGCTGAGGCTGAGAGTGAGACCTGCAAACCAGAAGCACTGATGAGAGCAGAGGAGGGTGTGCAGGGGAGGAGTTGGCTTGCAGGTCCAGCTCCCAGTGAAGGAAGCATCAGTGGGCTGTACTGCCAATTAGTCAAAAAATCCCTTTTAAACATCGGATGAATGCAATGACACCTTTAGGATTGGTGGATAGTTACATTCCTTGCTGATATCCTTCCTTGAACACAGAAGACCAAATATACCACAGTCTATAATTATCTACCTTTCTTTCTATTTGAACAATGCCTTGTTGCCTAGGAACTGGGATGATAGGTGTGCCTTAAATACATGTTCACATATTTTATTTTTTCTGGATAGATTTTTTCCCCACACTGTTTCTATTGTTATGAAGGTTCATTAAAATACATGCCCTATTCTGGATTTGTTTGTTTGGAATAGGTACAAACTGTGTATGCTCAATTAAGTATGAATAAAATATTCTAGTTTCCCTTTGCCTTTCAATTTATTATCTGACATAACTTGGCTTCTGCACAAAGAAGCTATTTAAGTATTATGAAAAAGAGCAGTTAAAAGGTGATTTATCTAGCATTCTATCAACGGGAACTCTGCTAAATGATCATTTCTCCCATACAGGGCACAATGAAAATTAATATTTATTATGATTATATTGAAAAAATAATGACCTTAAATCATCATAAAAATCATCTAATTAATCCAATACCATAACTGTATGCACCAGAGAACTCAGCCTGTGAGAGATGAGTGGCCCCAAGTCCATGCTGGGTGACAGGCCTGGGACAGGAGCCCACGTCATCTGATACCCATGCCAATGTTGTCACCATCTCATTCCTCTTCTGAAATGCTCTCCCATCCACAAATGCTGCCTATTATGAACCTACAAATCCTTGATTCGGGCCAAAAATGATCTCTGTGGTTTTTGAACGTTAAAAGCATTTTAATGCCTTGGCCTTTTATCTTGATATTGAGTCACAGTTATTGCTCACTTAATCAACTCTGATGATAAATCTCTTTGCAGCCTTCTATACAATGACAGTCACCTGTACTGAATATATTTTTCTTTTTGTAAACTTTTATCATGTTATGTGTCCCCAGAAACAGAGTATATGAAAGTGGTGCAAGTTAGGTTGAGTGATAATCACGCAAACACTCCTGCATTCACTGTACAAGGTAGGGACTACCATGTGGTATTTTTGACACTAACTTTATGCTGCTTTTTACCTTTAGTGAGTCTTCAAAAATTGCCAGTCTGTATGGAGTACATACTAGTCATATCCAGTGCAATTAAACAGAATTATATCAATTAAACTCAATTATATTATATCCATGCATTAATTTATTCCCTAAGACAATCATTTATTATTTCATTCATACCTTAATGAATACTGATGTTATTCTAGGTAATGTTTCAGGAGCTATGGAGTGCTATTAGGGTACACTAAGAAATATAATTTTACACATTATAGGATAAAGTATACACACATGCATACATACATGTATAGAACATCTATGTCAGTCTAAAGATATCTTAATTAGATATTTTAATTACTGTCAAAATATAGACATTCAACAGGACATCACACATTTCTTTGGCCTTTAAGCAGTAATCATACCTATCGATTATTAAATACTTACTCCAAGCCAGGGACTCTATCTCTTGGTCTATGATAGCCTTATGAAGTGGTATCTTCTTATTCAGTGTTTCAGTCTTCTTTTCCATTGTTGTGACCAAAATTACCTGACACTAACAACATAGAGGAGGAAACGTTTATTTGGGTTCATGCTTCAGAGGTACAGTCCATTGTTTGCCAACTTTAAGGCAGACATCATGGCGGCACTGTGCATGGCAAAAGACAACAGCTTATGTTCTGACAGCTGAAAAGCAAACGAGGCGGGGAGGAAGCAATCAGGGATAGATGTAGTCTTCAAGGCCACACTCCTAATAATCTGCCTTCTCCAGCCACATCCCCATGTTTAAATTAGCACCAATAAATCCATTCAAATTATTAAACCTTTAGTGGACTTATCCACTGATGAAATTAGAGACCTCATTAAATTATTTGAACTTTGAACATTTTTGCATTGCCAAAACATGAGCTGTTCCAGGGGACATTTTGTATTCAAACTGTAGCATTTGGCATAAGAGAATTGCTCTAGCAAGTACCCCAAATCTCAGCAGCTCAACAAAGAGAGATTCATTTCTTGCCAGTTTATAATCCCTTTATGTCATGCAGTGACTCAGTGGTCCAGGCTGCATTTCTACCATCCTTTCACTTCCTCTGCTGTACCAATTGTACGCAGTGGTCCAATCAGTGAGGAAAATGGATGGAAAGCCAGTTCCAGGAACCAACTCTGGAACTGGCATGTATCTGTTCTACTCACATGCCTTCGACCAGAATTAGTAACAGCATCAATTTGATTCAAGGTAAGCTGAGAAAAGTTGACTCCTGTGCTCAAATAGAAAACAAAATTGAGCCGGGCGTGGTGGCACACGCTTGTAATCCCAGCATTTGGGAGGCTGAGACCAGAGGATCCAGGTTCGCAGCTAGTTTCAGCTACCTAGTGAGGCACTCCGCAACTTAGTAAGACCCTGTTTCAAAACAAAGAATAAAAAGTAGGGCTGGAGGTGTAGCTCAGAGGTAGAATGCCCCTGAGTTCAGTCCCCAGCAGTACCAAAAAAAAAATTGTTTGGGAAACTCATAGTATTTTCTATGTCACAATTAGGAGTTTTGGTTATTATTGTTACTACTACTATTACTATTAATGTTTATTATTATTATTATTATTATTATTATTATTATTATTATTATTACTACTATTCCTAATTTGTATTTGAGAAAAGAAAATATTGGAAATAAGAAATGACAAGCTCATGGTTAGGTAAATTGTAGAATCTACCTACTGATATTCTACAATTTACTAACTGCCTCCCAGTTATACTTGGATAAATCAATGTTAATTACACCAGCAATTCTTATAAAATTAAGAAAAACATGATGGATTATTTATAGAAATTGAATGATTGCTTGAATGTATTTCTAAAAATAAACCAGCATAGCTACCTCTTGAATTTTTTATTTTCTGAATCATTTACTTCCAAGTAAATGGTCTTGACTCTGGAAACTAATTATTTGTTTTAACTACATTAGTTATAATTAATTACTGGGCAACTTAAGCTCTTTCTGGCTTTGCTTTTTGAAATTTAGAGTCATACTTAAATATAACTTCCTTTAGTGGTGATGAAATTAAAATGAATTATGGCTGTCTCATCTACATGGATAATTGGACCACATACATGAGGTATTTCCAATTTTGAATTAATAATGTACTGCTTTTTATAAGAAATATTGATGTCTTGCAAGAACTTAGGATAAATTAAAATTATAGACAAAAAATCTATTCATTTTGATAATAGCTTCATATACTTAATTTCTATTTTGGTACAAATCTTGAGTTCTTATACTTGTTTAACATATTTTTAAAAATAACTATCTATAAATGTTACACATAACCATCTTTCTTTACTTAAGAACCATAGAGAATGTCCTAATTCTCTAGTCCTCTCATATTTTTATTGCCAAGAAAAAATTAAAAACTGGAGTCAAATATTAATGCAGTGATCAAGTCAGCACTCCATATTTGATCTCTATTTTAGCAAAACTGTGTAAGGTATTCAGGTATTTGATAAGTCTAAATTCATGATGTGACTTTTGAAATAACTGTCTGGTACCATTATTCTGTTATTTAATTATAGAGCTATTCTGAAGAGGTATGTGTGTGTGTGTGTGTGTGTGTGTGTGTGTGTGTGTGTGTGAGAGAGAGAGAGAGAGAGAGAGAAGAGAGAGAGACAGAGACAGAGAGAGATTAAGAAGAGTGTGGTACAATTCACAATTGCCAAACTATGGAAGCAGCCAAGATGACCTTTGACAGATGAATGGATTACAAAACTATGGGATGTGTACACAATGTAATTTTTCTCAGCCATAAAGAAAAATAAAACCATGTTATTTGCAGGGATATGGACACAACTGGAAAACATTATGTTAAGTGAGATTAGCCAGTCACGGAGAGTAAAATAGCATATGTTCTCCTTAATATGCAGATGCTAGGGAGAAGATGGGGCATAAGAGGGTCTCCAGATGAAAAAGGAGAGACTCTTGATAAGCAAAGAAGTGGCCTTAACTGAAGGTGATGGACGGGGAGTGTGGGGGGACACCCTAATGCACACAATGTACTTTCACAAATATATCAAGGTCAATCACTAAACTGAACCTGAGAAGGAGGGAGGGAGAGGGAGTGGGGTGGGAATTGGGGAGAAATGTGTGCATATATGCCTTTATCAGCTTGTACCTAACAAAGATGTATGTTTACGATGCACCAATTATTATATAAAAATTTTTTTTAAAAAGAAGAGTGTGGTAGAGAGAACAATTTAAAATTGCTAAATATCTTATAGGCTTCTTCATTGGCAACTGTGGGATAAGCGTACTAACCTGTGTATCTGAGAAAACTCCCAGAAGAATAAAATTAGTAAACCAGATCTAAGTGACTGAAAATTGACATAAAAGCTACAAAGCATTTTTTTTTTAAATATCTGATTAAGCACTGGATACTTCTTGGTCAAACTTCTAGAATGATGTTATGAGTTGAATTGTGACTTCCAAAAGGATTTGTTGTTCTTCTTCTCCTTGTACCTGTGAAGGTGACTTTATTTGGAAATAGGGTTTTAGAATATGCAATCAAGTTAAGATGATGTCATTAGGAAGGCCCTAAGGTGACCATGTGAAGTAAACAGATATGCTCCTGACCATAGAAGAAGAAGATGGAATTGTCCAGCTTCAAGCCAAGTAGGATTAAGGATTGACAGCCCCATGAAAGCTGAGGGGCTCAGAAGGAGTAGGGCTCAGTCAACGTCTTGATTTTGCACTTCTCTTCTTCAGAACTTTGACAGTGTCCATTTCTGTTGCTTCAAGCTACCCAGTGTGTGGTGTTTTGACACAGCTGTGCTAGGATCTAATACAGAGAGTGGCAAGTCAAATGTCGAAAATAGAAAAATAGTCTTACTCATTCTCTCTCCTTTCTCTTAGAGTTGAGGAGCAAATCATGTTCGTGGACACATGGACCACGGTGGCCAGGATAACCTGGGACCCAGTGGTGGCTCCTCAGCTAATTATGAGCAGGTGTTACAATCAAGTGACTTGCGTGGGTTAAAGACCACCCTCTCTATTTGTTAGTTTGATGATGGGACACAGGTAGCATTAGTAAAAGTCAATTTACATAGTCTTTGTAGAGGATTAACTTCTGAAAAACTAAGGGATGCGTCTACTCTCTTCTCCTACAAACTGTCTCAATCTCCTGATAGGTGCCTGCAGTTCTCCCTACTGTCCAGGACCCACTTTTTCAGACCCAAGATTGCCAGCTCTGGTACCAGAGAACACATGGTGAGTCTTAGAATCATTACCGTTAAGGAACTGCAGTAATAGTAATAGCAGTCACCACTAGGTGGCACCACAGCAGAGCCTGCCGATATCCTGCCTGTCTCCACAGCACAGTACCTCCCTGTGCTGAGGCTTTAAATGACTCCTTCATCTGTGTGTACTTCTGCCCGCACCTTATCATCAAGCAGAAGTGATGCTCACTGTGGTAAGAGGCAGTGTCCAGTCCTAAGTAGGGATCATATTTCCTAAATAATCATAATCCTGCAGAGGCTGAGAGGCAGAGACACCTGATCACATGTTGAAGAGGTGGAAAAGAAAAGCCAGAACATCTGTGCTTGGAGTCACTTCCTGATGACCCACCCTCATCCCTGCTGAAACAATGGTGTTAATCCCCCTCCCTGGAACATTCAATTGAACTCTTGAACCATTTCTCCAAATTCCCTATAGAGCTGTGTGTGTGTGTGTGTGTGTGTGTGTGTGTGTGTGTGTGTGTGTGTGTGTGAGATATGCTGGGGATTGAACCTTAGGTGTCTTTTACCTCTCAGGTACACCCCCAACCCTTTCTATTTATTTTGAAATAGAATCTCGCTAGGTTGTTGGAAAAGTTACTAAATTGCTGAGATTGATCACAAATCTGTGATCCTCCAGTCTCAGCCTCCCAAGTACTGGAATTATAGGTGTGCACAACCACACCTGGCCCTCAGATGCCTTTGATACTAATTTTGTTTAGATTTCACCAGGAGTCACTAGGTATAATTTGATCCATCTCAGAGAATGTGGTTTCTGAAGCTCCTCTCCTGCCTTAAGTTTCTGGGAATCTGTATTTTGGGGGTGTAAGATCTTCATGTAATAGGGCTGACCCCCACTAGCAAACTAGCCTGGTGCTAGTTTTCCTGGAGGAACCCAACATCTCTTACTTAAACTTATCATTTCTCTTCATAGGCAAGAGAATCTGTGCTGTGAGAACATTCAAGATCCATTATAATTTGTTTTCAGGCAATCAACATCAACTCTGGTGAAAATAGTTCTTTTCCAAGACCTTTCATTTGGAATGTGTTTTCTCATTTGTGTCAAATCTGATACTTTGCCTTTAAAAATAGTTTCAAGCAAATAATGAGAATCATTTTGGATTAAAATAATTGTGAAAATGTAGGTGTAAAGAGGCATGTGACTAAGGTTTTTATGAGTCAAATGGAGTGCAATAGGAAATCCAGGTTTCTCATTTTATTTACAACTGCTGCATTTACAGTTATGTCCATTTCAAAATGTAGACTTTCATAAATCTGTCATTTGGCACATTAAATAGTCTAGGATTGCTTACAGTTTGAACATTAAGGTCTTTTTTTTAATGTAGCTCGTGTTTTAGAAAGCTACACCCAAATATAGTTCACTGGATTTTATTTAAAATAAGATTCTAAGACACAATACTCTCTTATATTTTAGCTTTAAGTTCCTTCCCTAAACAGTAAAAATGTCTGCATAAAAATGAAATATTACTAACCTATTTAGTGGTAACTGATTCTGGGTAAAATGTGCCACCTAGTGGTTATATCAGGAAGTTCATGTACACTTTTAATAATTTTGAAAATTGCCTTCTTTTGCCCTTCCATATTATAAAAGATCGCTGTGGGTCGCTGGTGAGGTTATCCATAATATGCATACATATCTACCAAGATGGCATGATGTAGTGATTGTAGAACCATATTAGTGGATATTCCAGAGAATCAGGAAACGACACTGAATGTCATCTGGTAAAACAGAGCCAAAATGTATGCCAATTTAGTAGCCTGAAGCGTTGAACTCCCATCCAGAAACCTATCTTAAGTCATTATATATAAAAAATTAATATTATACCAATACCTGTGCATACAGTCCAGAAGTAAAGAAAATCGACAGGTGTATATGTGTTTGTATGTGAGGGGGAGAGGGGAGTGCAGATGGGGTAGCAGGATAGGAAGTTATAGTCCTGAAGGTTAAACTAATTAAGTTGTATCCCAGGAACCTCCCACACTACCCCCACTTCTCATGGCAAAATGGTGTATCCTACTAATACCTGAGGACAGCCTGGCTGGGGGGCTGTGGGCCATGAAAAGGTCCAGTCTCGCCAGCTTCCTCCAGATTCCAGGCCATGTATGCCCCAGCATTCCCTCAGCAGGATCCTCAACACGCACACTCTTCCTTTCCTGAAGAAAGGCCACCTGCACGCTTCACCTAACTTCCAAAGTTTATTTCTCCTTTTGCCACAGTGATTTCAGGTGCGCGTCTTTTTGACACATTACATTTTAGTGAATATTTGTTGCCTTCTAAGTAATCGCTTTTCCTGTTTCCTACTTCATTGTTTTCTTCCTTCAGTAAAATAGATTCTGACAACAAAATGATTCACAATAGACTCTCTTACTTTTCTAAGAAGAGAGCTGCTCAGTTTATCACTATTTGTGCATTTTGTTCATTTTGTTGCCTTTTCCTTGAACACACGAGACTCAGCAGGAAGACCTGGGTGTCTGCATTCTCATCCATTCTGTTTTTTCTCTGTGAGGTGGATCCATGCAGGACTGCTGATGCCTGATTCATTGTCTTCACAAAGACAATCATGTGGCCAGTTTAAAATTCTTATGAGAAAAAATAAATCCTCAGCACAGGAAAAGAAAGAGTGAGTAGAGTGACAGGGAGAGTGCCGATTAAATGTGGTGATCCATATGCCTGATGGTATATCCGGAGCTTGTCAAGAATAAGCTCTTCTAATAATCCCAACTCTGTAATATGAGCCTAGTAATGTCTCCAATTAACAGGTTAAGCAACCCATCCACAAAGTCACTGTGAAACTTGCCTCCTGTCACATAGCTGGAATGTGACAGAGTTAGAACTTGAACCTTGGGTCCTTCTGCCTCTCAACACTCTCTTAGATTTCATGGCAACAGTGGAGAATGAAGAATTCTCCATGCTGTTGTTCATTCAGCAAATACTTGTGAATCGCCACCATGTGTCAAGCCCAGTGATGTGCACTGAGGATAAGGAGTTAGATGACCAGGTCCCAGCTGTCTAGTCTCTCAGGAGCATTTTCAACCTTTGAAGACAGCTGTGAGAAACCTTCCACCACCACAGCGTTCGCCCACCAGGCAGTTCCAACAAATGGTGTCTAGACACCACACACCATTGAGCCCCTGCCTGGCCAGCCATGAGGTCACATCACGGCAGTCAGCAGCGCAGGCTGCGTGGGCGGTGTCTCAGTCCTGCTAATTGGGACAGGTGCAGAGTGTGATGACAGCAGGCCACCCACAGAGCGCTGGCACAGCTGGCCAAGGCAGGAGGAGCAGGACACAAGAAAGGAGATGGAACTTCAACTACAGCCTGAGCAATGATGGCTGGCAGATAAAAACGAGAAGGCAAGGAAGAAAAAGATGGCTGTTTTTAGAATGGGAATTCCCTAATCTCTAGAGCAAACACTGGGATCTCAGGAACTGAGAGTCTCTGGATTAGATGCTACATGCAAATACTGGCCTGCAAGAACAAAAAGGTAATTTTCACACACACACACACATATGTGCACAACATGCACACACACATGCACACAAGCAAACAACCCAATAATCATAGAAAAAGCTGTGGGTCCTTCTAGGGTGTAGATAGATACTGTTTTGAGTAAGTCTCCTTTGATAATGGCATTTCGAATGAATAGATAAGAATGGAGGGGGGATGAGTAAAGGAAAGACTACCTTTTAACAGTTAAGAGTTGATCAGAGAAGATACTAGGGAAATGTTAGAGCGAAAATAGCAGATTTAGAAGCATGTTAAAACAAAATTGACTTTTTCTAGATTCTGAAGTGTTCCACAGAATTGGCCTAACGTTGTTGCAAGCATTAGCAGGCATATTCTAGGAGGTCACCAAGAATGAGACAAGGTCACCTGATTGTGGGAATTTGCAATATATTGGAACAGGCCAAATCACTGAGGAATGTTCAAGATTTTAGTAGAAAGATGTGAACTTTTTCTGTGACTAATGTTTGTTAGTTTACTTTTAAATGCATAATAACTATTATTTAATTTATATTCTATAACAACATGTTATGTGCATTATTTGTATTTTATGATTTTAGTGGATTTTAAACATAATAGAAACATGGCTTAATGGGAAGCTAAACACGAAAATACTGTTTTATGTTATGAAATTTTCTTAGTTATGAGTCAGTAACAATTGCTTACTTTATCCATGTACTTGCAATTTGCAATTAAACCATAAATTGAGCACTCGACACATATTCATTTTCTTTTATGCCAAAAATTATCAGCATATTAGTATCACTTAGAACATTCTAATAAGTCACCTTCCTTTATATAAAAAACTTGTACTTTGCAACGTATTTGTTATCACAGAACACTTGACAACTACACTGTCTCATGTGGGTGTTTCAAGAGTAAAATTAAGATAATATTCATAAAGTCTTCTGAGACAAATGACATAATTAGAAGACACTAAATAATATCTATTAAATTTTCATAATATTTTTAATTGTGAAAGATATTTTGTTTCTGTAATAACTTTTTTTTTCTTTTTCTTTTTTTTGTACTGGGGATTGAACCCAGGGCATTCTACCTACCTCTAATCCCCTCCCCCTTATTTTTAATTTTGAAATGGTCTCACTAAGTTGATGAGGATCTCCCTAAGTTATAATTTTAATATTTATACTCAACACACAGAAGAGAAAGAAAAAATAAAGGAAATTTATTTATTAACATTTATATTCCCAAGTGTGCGTATGTATGTGTGGGGGGAGTGGGGGCGAGTATTAATTAATCATGCCACAAAACAAATTCAACTCTGAATCCCTGTGAATGTCACCTTATAAGGCAAAAAGGATTTTGCAGATGTGATTAAATATTGTGAGATGAGGAGATTAATTTGGATTATTTGAATGGGCCCAACATAAACACAAGGATTTTTATAAGAGGGAGGAGGGAAGATTAGAGTCAGTGGTAGAGAGAAACTGGGAAGCAAGAAGTGGGAGTGACATGGAAAAATAGGTCATGTACTAAGGAATGCAGGTAGCCACAAGAGGTTGGAAAAGACAGGGGAGTGGACTGTCTCCTAGAACCTCCAAGAAGAACCAACTCTGATGCACCTGGGCTGCAATCCAGTGAGATGAGTTTGGGACTTTTGACCTCCAGAAAAGCAAGAAAATAAATGTGTTGTTTTAAGCCACTAAGCTGTGATAATTGGTTGCAGTAGTCCAGGAAACTCATATTGTGTGTATGTGTGTGTACAACCTCACGTACACAATGATATCTCCAACAGTTAGGAATATGAGTCAAATCGCCTCTTGCTTTACTTAAATGCAAAGTAAATTTGGGGGAGGGGAGAATTCTTGTTTTTAAGGCATTTTTGTACACCATGGTATGGTTCCTATAAAAGACAAAACAAAACAAGAACCATCTCTTCTCCTCAGAGACATTATTGTTTTTTGAATCTTCCATCATTAGTATTCTTTGGAGACCATCTGGAAATGCTTTTCACTGGGAGAAGGAAGATTTGTTTATTTGGGGCAACATATTGGGATAAAAGAACCCAGACACAAGCAAGCAGTTACTCAATTCACAATTGTAAGGAAGGTTGCTAATTGTCAATGTACAGTGCCTTCAACCCTAGGTTCTCTGCCAGAAAAACAAGGACAGCCATATCCCAGGGAAGTTGAAGGTTGAGATGCTTGCTTTCAGTGTTCCCTCAGATATTTTCCCCTGTGCACCTTCTAATAATAAGGCATGGGCATTTCTTGATTATAACAAACAACCCCTTTCCTATAAAGAAGACGTTATGTTTACATTTTGCCAGAAACTACTTGATAATAATGGGGAATCGGTGAAATCTTACAATATATTTGTAATTCTCTTTAAGGAGTAATTTGTAGGCTGTAATTAGCAATCATCAGAAGAAAGCTCGAGGCCTCCTCATGACCATGCTATGCATAGCCTTATCCTGAGTTGGCTCTATTGCTTTAGGGTCCCAGACTGGGTCTGCTCAGAAGAGGCAAAATGTTCTAAAGACTAACTAACAGTAGTCCTCAACCTGAGACATCCTCATGTAGACTAGTGAGAGCAGGTTATTAAATATTCAAGGAATATATTGTTAAACTATTGGTAGCTTAAAACTGCTTATAGGAGGGGCATGTATACTGCAGAGAATGTCTAAAGCTACAAACCAGGCCTCCCCTCCCCACAGAGACCCAGTATACCTTCTCATTGATGCATATATTGTTCTTCCTTGAAAGTAATTATTGGTCTGGCAGTCAGGAGAGAATATATGGGCAGCTGTTGTGTTATGTTGAAGAGAATTCTCCAACATATTTTAGCAAAAAAGTTCCCACCAAAGAAGGATAGAACCCTACACAGCCCTGGGAGTCCAGGGAAATACTTCTGATAAACATCTTCAAAGGCATTCATCCAGATGTTTCCATTCCATGTTTCAGGATCCCAAAATTCCTCCCTTAGGTGGTTAGGTGTTGACCTTCATATAGCAGTCTGTCTTGACTATGTGTTCCAACTCTGGAGCTCAGAGGCTTGGGTCATTAGGTCCTTCGCTTATAGCCCTGTTGTGTCTGTAACCCCACTCAGGAGGTAAGAAAGCATGCCTATGTCCCTCAGTCACTATATGAGCTACCACCTAGACTCTGGCTCTCACTATTACACATTAATTGTTTGCTAGCAGCTCTGAATTTTTAATTATCCCTATGCAGGGTATCAATACACCTTACCAGTAACCAACCTCAGCTTTGAGGTCCCATTGTCATTGTAAGAATTGTTTTCCCATATTTGTCAAATAACTGTATCCTTACATTTATCTCACTGCTCTACCTGATCAAGATATTGTCCTTGATAACACCCATGAAATCTTCAGAAGTTGAGACACTGCCATTTGCCAGGGGATATCTGTGCTCTCTCTACCAGGATAAATCCTCTCATCCACTCAACCCCAAACTCTTCTCTCATCACCTGTTTACTCAGACCACATCCAGTGCCACCAGTGCTAGCTCAGATACTCCAAGAAGCAACATTGAGTAATTTTACTAGGGGACATGCCTATGAGAAGAGATAAGGAGAAAGCAGCAAGAGTCTGGAAGAGAAGCCGGGCGTGGTGGCTCATGCTTGTAATCCCAGCATTTGGGAGGCTGAGACCAGAGGATCCGGGTTCGAGGCCAGCCTCAGCTACCTAGTGAGGCACTCCACAACTTAGTGAGACTCGGTTTCAAAATAAAGAATAAAAAATAGGGCTGAGGTTGTAGCTCAGGGGTAGAATGCCCCTGAATTCAATCCCTAGTACCGCAAAAAAAAAAAAAAGAGTCTGGAAGAGTCATGAGATCCCACACAAGCCTGACCAGGGTGAAGGAGAGAGAATAGAAAGATTGAGTAAAAGCATCTGAGACCAGTGTAGCCGGGCGTGGTGGCTCACGCTTGTAATCCCAGCATTCGGGAGGCCGAGACCGGAGGATCCGGGTTCGCGGCCAGCCTCAGCTACCTAGTGAGGCACACCGCAACTTAGTGAGACTCGGTTTCAAAATAAAGAATAAAAAAATAGGGCTGGGGGTATAGCTCGGAGGTAGAATGCCTCTGAGTTCCATCCCCAGTACTGCAAAAAAAAAAAAAAAAAAAAAAAAAAAAAAGCATCTGAGACCAGTGTAGTCTAATGGACATTCCTTAAGATCTCTGGGGAGTCTATGGAGCAAAGTTGTCCATCGGAGGAGTTGTCTGAATCCTAGGATCAGAACTGCCTTAGCATCACTGAATCTGTGGGAAGTATGGTGCAAGCTCAAACATGGTGATGAGTTTCAGAGAACAGAACCAAGGTCGTTGATCAATTATGCTGTCCTGTTGGAATTTTGCAAGGTTCATTCTTGTGACCACTCAATTATCTTTATGTAGGTTCCTCCCATATGCCCCATATGATTAATCCAGAGCTCAGTCTTATAATAATTAGACCTTGACACATTCTTAAAGAAATTCTTCTACTGACGTTAGCGCAATCTTTCATTGGCACGTGACCTGTGCAGTCTCATGTAGCCTTGCCAAAACAAAGGCTCCATGCTTTTCTGTTTAATGCTTTTCTGTTGCTATTTTGAAATTAATTTTTGAATTTCAAATTAATGAGTTCTTAATTCAAATTTTAAATAATTATTTTGAACAAATGGCCCCAAAAACTGTAGTCA
This sequence comes from Graphiurus murinus, assembly GCA_004027655.1. Classification (NCBI taxonomy): domain Eukaryota; kingdom Metazoa; phylum Chordata; class Mammalia; order Rodentia; family Gliridae; genus Graphiurus; species Graphiurus murinus. The sequence continues at coordinate 72,206 of PVLC010003157.1, forward strand.
ACCTTACTGGCAAAACTTACTCTACGAAGAATAAGAGTTATCTGGCTAAAATATTCAGGTCATTCTCTTTAGAATGACCACCAGTTTTGAAGCTGCTATTTAACTCCAATCTGAAAAGCTTCCCATTTAAGAGACCAATAATCAACTCACATCTATTGAAGCATTCAATACTTATATTCTCAGTGGATTCTATACCCCAATAAATCACTGCTGTTTATGAGAACCTGACTTTTCTAGAAGTGCAATAAAACTGTATAAATTTATTCACTAGATTATCATGGTCAATTACACAGCATTTGATTTCATGTTAGCAAGCCAAAGGGAAGTATATGCTTATAATAGGCTTATCTGGATATCCCTATATAAATATTACAGATGAAGTTTTTAAAATCCAGGGCTAGGGGAAAATAAGAAAACCAGATCTCTAGAAAAGACTCAGATGGATATTGTGACATATTTTCATCATATGTCTTTGGTAATTTAGACTCATGTTTTCAGATAGCCTTACAAAATCTAATATCTGCTTCTTTTTGGTGATTTTTGAACTGCTTTATGCAGTCCAATGGATCATTGCAGGGTCTTAAGTATCATTGCACAGCCACAGTTGTATCAGGTGACTCAATGGCTCCTCATCTAACAAAAGGAATAAGAAAGACTAACTCAGTTCCAACTTCAAAAATCTTCTCTTAACAAACTCTCGATTGGTAAAATTGTGGGCATGATAAAGACCTGGATAGTGTACATTAATGTCCTGAGCACAAACATCCTCTACCCTTGGCCAAAAGGGATGTCTTAATCATCATTTTTTTCTGCTATAATCCAAAGAACTAACTATGTAACTTAAAGAAAGGAAGGTTTATTTGCTCACAGTTTCCTTGGAGATTTGAGGGCTCAGTACAATGTGGCACTCAGGGCACAGTGGCAGCAGGAAGCAAAGAGAGGGAGAGGACAAGCTTTCACTCTCACATTGTGGAAGCTGAAAACAAGAGACAGCCAGCCACACAAGGGGTCACAGACTCAAGCACAATCTCTAAGGCCACATTTCCAGGGAACCACTTTCTCCAGCCACACCCTACCTCCCTAAGCTGCCATCCAGTTAGATCCATTACAATGAATTTACACACTCATGAGATTACAACCCTCATAACTCAATTACACCAACTCTGAACACCAAATTATGAGCTCTGCAGGGGCATTGTAGTTGGGAATTGGCCTTTGGATGACCACTGTCACCAAAACTTACTTTAAAGAATTTAATCACTTGGGCCGGTCATGGTAGCACACATGTGTAATTCCAGTACTTGGGAGGATGAGACAAGAGGATTGCAGGTTCAAAGCCAGGCTTAGCAACATAGTGAGATGCTGTTTCCAAATAAAAATAAATAAATAAAATGAAGCTAAAGGTGTAATTCACAAGTAGAATACCTCTGGGTTCAATCCCCAGCACCACAACCACAAACACACAAACACACACACACACACACACACACACACACAAAATCACTAGGGAAGCTAAGATAGGAAGATGGCAGATTAGAGGCTTGACTCAACAACATAACAATACCCTGTTTCAAAATAAAAAATAAAAAAAGAGCTAGGGTTGTAGCTCAAAGTTAGAATGTCCTTGGAGTCAATCCACAAAAAGGAGTAAAGTACTAATACATTCTACCACATGGATGAATTTTGAAAATATTATGCTAATTAAGAGAAGCCAGGCACAATGGACCACATGATATATAACAGTATTTATATAAAAAAAATATATATATATTCAAAAAATAAATGAGTGACTTCCTAGGGCTGGAGGATGGAAGGATTACAGGTGATAAAGGGCATGGGAGTTTTTGAAATATAGTGAAAATATTCTAGACTTTATTGTGATGATGGCTGCACAACACCTGATGCACTATGAACATGAATTGTGCAGTTTAAATGAGTGAATTATATGCATATAACTATATAAATTATGTCTCAACAAGACTGTTACTAAAATCCATAGCCATGAATCCAGACTTTTATATCCATTAGAGAGGGTACTTTTGAGTTTTTAATGACATGAAAACACACTGTTGGTGGGACTGCAAACTAGTACAGCCACTATGGAGATTAGTGTGGAGGTTTCTCAGAAGACCGGGAATGAAGCCACCATATGACCCAGCGATAGTGCTCCTGGGCATCTTTCCAAAGGAAATGAAGTCAGGATATTATAATGATACTTGCATATCCATGTTGATAGCAGCACAATTCACAGTAGCCAAATTATGGAGCCAGCCTAGGTGTCCATCAACAGATGAATAGATCACAAAACTTTGGTATATACACACAGTGGAATTTTACTCAGTCATAAAGAACAAAAAAGTCATGCCGTTTGCAGGAAAATGAATGGAACTGAAGAATATCATACTGAATGAGTACAGCCAGTCTCAGTGAGTAGATGTTGTTTTCTCTCATATGTGGAAGCTAGTGAGATATTAAAAAATAAGGACAACATCAGATGGATGCATACAGACTCCCGGGTAGTGACCAATGGGGATTAGAGAAGGGAGATGAAGTCATAAAGAGTATAATAGTTAAATAATGCTATAAATGTATATAAAACTACCCATTCCAATATTAACGACATGTGTGGGGAGGGAGAAGGATCCCCATGGGGAGGACACCAAGAGCTTTGTCAATGCATTTGTCTGATACTCTATACTCCAATATGATGTAAAATTACAATGCACAAAATAAAAAATATAAAATAAAAATAAGTAATATAAAATAAATATAATAGTATGCAGAATAGACTAGAATGAATACACAATGTGATGTAAAGCATATTTATCCATAGGAATGACTAAAATGAAATACTCTAGAATGTTATATCTCTTTGTATTATGTTTCAAGTAATTTTATTTTTCATTGCATAGTTTACATATTTTCCAAATATTATATAACAAGAATATATTACCTGTAATCAAAAAATATGAAAATGTTTTGGCTAAAGTAGTAGTATTTTTTTTTCTTAACACAGCTCTGTTTTGAAATAGAAAGCTTGGGGTTCTTTCAAGGCAACCATAGTTCACAGAGGACACAGGAAATAAATACAAATATATATGATTGTAAAGAGTAACTTCGATTTTTCATATCTCATCTAGAGAGTGGACTGTAAGTGATTAACACACTCTGATGGCACTTGAATCAAAATTGCCACAGAATCAAAAGCAAACTCCAAATGCTTCATAGCTCCCCTCTGCACTAAAATGCCTTGATGAAGATTGCACAAAATCTTTGTCATTCCATTGATGACTTCCAGAAATTAAAAAAAGAAATTTGACGTTTAAAAATCCCAAATTTTCTTTAAAACATAGTTTAAAACACCTTGCTGGGCGTGGTAGCACATGCCTATAATCCCAGTCCTTGGGAGTCTGAAACAGGAGGACCACAGGTTTGAGACCAGCCTCGGCACTTTAGTGAGACTCTCAGCAACCTAGAGACCCCCTGTTTCAGAAACAAAAAATAAAATGGGCTAGAGGCTTAGCTTGGAGGTAGAATGGCTCTGTGTTCAATCTCCAGTACCTCCAAAAACACATAAGCAAACAATAATAAAAAAACAAACAAAACAAAACCTCAAGTGGAATATAAACATTTCTAAATGCAAAGTACATAAAACATTTACAAAGAGGACGTTTTGAAAACTATAAGAGCATGCACAGAAGAGAAGAAAGATTAATTTTTAGAGGAAGAAGGTGAAAAAAATGTGTGATCCCATATGAAAAAGATATAAAAGAGCTAGAATTCTGGTAAATAATTGAAAAACTTTAATATTATATTATATGATGAGTTGAGTACTTTTCCAGGCCTTTATTTCCTTATCTGCAACTGGAAATAATAATACAACCTTTATGAGGTGTCAAAGAGGAAATGCATGTAAATACAAATCCCACACATGTAAACAATTACTAAACAAGAGAGCAGCAAGCATCATCATAGTTATTTTTTTTAATGTGTTAAGGGTTGTGTCTCATAAAATGCTATGTTCTACTACTAATTCCTAATTTGGAAATGGAGTCTTTGCTGAGATTATAAATTTAAAATGAGGTTAGGCTGCTAATGTAGTCTTTTAGATATGTACCAAAGAAATCCACAGCAGGGTTCCTGCTCTCAAGAGGGTTCTTGCTAATTGGGGACATTGAACGAAGACAGGCTGAAAAACACCTAAGGATGCTTCCAGTGGGGCATGGTGGTGCATGCTTGTAATCCCAGTATTGGGGAGGCTGAGACAGGAGGATCCGGGTTCATGGCCAACCTTAGCTACTTAGGCCCTCCTCAACTTAATGAGACCCTGTTTCAAAATAAAGAATAACAAAATAGGGCTAGGGGTGTGTAGCTCAGAGGTAGAATACCCCCCTGAGATCAATCCCTAGTACTGCAAAAAAAAAAAAAAAAAAAAAAAAGGAAGCATCCCAATTCCTGAAAACTGGGTATTTGGAGTAGTAGATCTTGTCGCATAGACACAGGACAAAGGCTCTAAGTGTATTTTATTCTCTTCTGAGAATGGTCTTAACTGGTTTATCTGCCCTAACCCATAGAAGCACTCATAAATACCCCTCCCTGTGAGTTCACTTCTACCTCTGTTTCTTTGATTGCCACTACTTTGTTTTGACCTCCATTTTACTTCCCCTGAGAATCTGTTTGGTTGATCATATGGCCCAACTCTGGTCCATATGTTGCAGTCCTAACTCCAATGTGATTGAGCTTTTGGGAGGTAATTGTGGTTAGATGCAGGATCTTCATGATGGGATTAGTTCCCTTATAAGAAGAAACATCAAAAAGCTTGCTGTTTCTTTCTCTGTGTACCACATTAGGACAAAGCAAGAAGGTAGCTGTCTGTAGCTGGGAAAGGAGGCCTCGCCCAGGTCCTGACTTGCTGGACCTTGATTTCAAACTTTCAGCCTCAGGAACTATGATAAAATAGATGTTTGTTGTTGAAGCCACCTAGTCTATTAGTATTTAGTTATGGCAACCCCAAGCCAGCCAACTAGTATAGTTGACTTTCTTCTGTGTTTCTAAAAGAACTTACTTTTGAAAATATTTAAATATCAGGTTTATGGTAAAAAAAAAATTGAGAAAATCAAATGGTTAACAGCACATAAAGTTTAACTAGTGTGTCTAAATTTTCTAAAATTCTACAGTCAAGAGCAAAGATATGTCTTGGTTTCTCCTTTTGCATTTTACCTTGTACATTTTAACTGTTTGACAACAGTTTTATATTGAATGTCTTATTCTGTTAAAACATTGGTGTGTACTGTTTGTTTTCATTATGACAAAATGGGGGAAAACCTGAAGGAAATTATGGTTTTATCATATTTCTGCTTCTAAAATATTACTTAGTATTATTTTTTGAGAATTTGTCTCAAAAAGATATTTTTAATGCATATTGAATTTCGTTCTTTTAAATAATCAGGGTCAAGTAGCTCTTTTTAGCAGATTTATTCAGGCAATTTTATTAAACTTCCTTTTGTATTAAATCAGCATGGGGCAACCATAGTCACAGCAATTGGTTCTTGATCTGTTGCTTGACTGAGGATTTTCAATTGTCCTTGTATACCCCTAGAGACAGATGCTATGGTCATTTTTTAGAATAATCTCATGTTTGTCATCCTTCACAGTGAAGAACTTTGAGTTTTCATCAAGTTTAAGTATAGGAACTGAAAGGGATACTATTTACTTCCTAAGAAGCCGGTCCTGCCTACAGGTCTGGAGTTTACTTGTCTTTGTATTTTAAATGGTGCTTGGTTTCCAAAGCTAAGGAACTTAAACGGCTTTTTCCAATTAACAGGAGAGCATACCTATTTTCCCAGTCATAGATAAAATTATCCTGCTGCTTTGTCTGGCATAAAAGTTTTTTATCAAAGTACTGATGAAAAGAAATGACAATTCCAGAAGCTAATTTTAGAGACCAGCTGTATGGCCACTCTTCTAAGTAATTTAAATGCAATCTTTGGATTAAAAAGTTCCGTGAATGCAGAGGCCAATTATAGAAGTTAGGCTCATAGCATATTCTCCTTCACTGACCTTTAATAATGTGTAGCTCTGAACTTTATATCAAACATTCAAACCAGGGGACTGAATTTGTCATAGCATTACTTTGACAAGCATTGTGTTTTGCATCATATCACTCTATACCTCCAACTTTGTGTCCCAGGACAAAATTTATGGAGCATTTGGGATATATGTACTTGTCTCTGAACCAGATATATGAGATATCATATTTGCCTGCTCCTTTTGGATTCTAGGATGCTCAATTATAATTCATATTGGTGCTAATTTAAAGTGTAGTATATTTGCTTTTCTCCTATTCTGTTTTCTTATTTTGCTATGTTGTTATTTTTGTGGTGTACCACTCTTTTCCACAACTTAATAGTAGGAAAATACAAATACATGGTAAATAAGTTGAGTTTAAGATTAAAGTAAAAAAATAAGAACTATATAAAGTAAACTTGAGCCAGGCGTGGTGGCGCACGCTTGTAATCCCAGCATTCGGGAGGCTGAGACCAGAGGATCTGGGTTCGCGGCCAGCCTCAGCTATCTAGTGAGGCACTCCGCAACTTAGTGAGACTCGGTTTCAAAATAAAGAATAAAAAATAGGGCTGGGATGTAGCTCGGAGGTAGAATGCCCCTGAGTTCAATCCCCAGTACCACAAAATAAATAAATAAATAAATAAATAAATAAATAAATAAATAAATAAATAAAGTAAACTTGATTTGCCTATTTCCTAAAGTTTTAACCTTACAGGACCTTTTCAGGAGAAAGTAACAAGTACCCATGTAGCCTGGCAATAGGGCTTCTTTCAGAGACAGGAGAATAGGCATTTCCAATTGCTGAAAAATCTTGCGTAAAAAGACAAAAAAAGATTATAATATCATTCTTTCACTGATTAGTATGTGACATTTCATGAAATTTAAAGGTATTGCAACTTTCAAGTAACTGCAAACACAAAGGTTTATGGAGGTATACTCATGTCTACAAGTTCTTACTGCACCATGACACTGTTTCTGTGGAGTTAGGAATAGGGCTTGGAAAATTCTGTTTTTTTGTCTTAACCAAGCTTTCCATACTAAAATAAATTAAAAACAGCTAGGCACCTCTTCTCTTTTCAATATCATTAATAGTTTACTATATTAAATTTACTTAATTTTGATAAAAGAAAAAAGTTATAGTTTCATAGAAAAAAAGAGAACTGGGGTATTAATTTGTAAATGTAGAAAATTTCTTTCCCAACCACTTCACAATTACTTGTTTCATTGAGTAGAATTGCTTTAATAAAGCCATATTTTTATGACTTGTCATCTTTATCCTCTCATTTGATATTTCCCCACAATGTTTAAAATGTTGGAATAATTCCTCAGTAATCAGTCAAAATTATCTTTTCAGAATTCAGGGCATTTTGGCGGAGGGCTTTCCTGCACTGACATTGTCATCAAGAAAACCCAAACAAAAGCAAAAGACCTGAGATGACCTGGAAGACTGCAGCTGACATAAGTAAGAACTGAGCCCTATGCTGTCCTCTTCATTTTTTGATTTGCCATGTTTATTCTGCCTTTTTTTTTCTATTACTCCTGAATGCTTATTCTCTGGGACAAATCCTGACTCACAGATAAGCTGGGAGCCCTCCTCAGCAAAGGAGTTGGCTGCCAGGTGGTGAGGATTTTTTAAATAGAAAGCCAGACATCAGAGAGTTTATTTTCAGAACAGACCAACCAAGCCCCACTACACACGATGATAAAATAGGCAGAGGAGAAAATTATCTTTATAATTGTCACATGCCTTGATGCTAGAGGCCTAGATTTATTATAAACTGTGGTCAGTGAGCATAAGGCCATATTTTATTTTACTTGAAATACTTAATATGCCGTTTTTAGCTCCCAATTATGGTGGGCTAAATTTGGACATGTAGCACTAAATCTTGAGCCGTATCTGAGTTTAATTCAATTTTTTTTAGGAGGGGGCTAATTTATATGCATTTCTCACAATATTGGAAACGGGGAAAGAAAAACAAATGGACTGAAATGTGGTGATGGTCCCCTTGGTCTTGGTCTTGTTATTATTGAACAAGCCTGAAGAAAGGCAGAAAGAGTTTGGCTTAGACATATAGATTCTTGTAACCTTCCTGCAAGAGTAATGATATCACTCTAGCTAGAAAGTTTATACTCTATTGAGTGGTCAATTTCAGGGTCTGTGGCACTTAAATAGAAGAGGTAGGCAACTCCAAATCCTTCCCACTCAGAAACTGGAAACTATAATATAAAGACATTAAGTACTACATAACACATTTTTTTAAAAAAATTCTATTTGCATGTCTTGGCAGAATAATTCTGTTCCTTAGAATCTTTGTAAAATTTAAATGCAAAAGATATCATTGCAGGATTTGTAACATTTGACAAAATTGTGAGCAATCTCAACATATAGTGATACAGAATACATGCCTCTGTCACATGGAAGACTTTCACTTTTCTATGTAGGGTTATTTATTTATGGATCCTATGGTGTTATTTCTCTTATTATTCTTTAATTTTGCTCACTCAGATCTTTCAGTTAGCTTCTTGAAAAGGGAGTAAATAAAGGATCAACTAACATGATTTTTCAGCATGCTTTTGTGTGTCTGAAAACTGTTTCCATCCATATTTAAATTGAATAGACTGATAAGATATCATATACAGCTTGGAATGACATTTTCTCAGTTGCGAATGGATCATATTTTTGACTCTCAGTTTCCAATGTTGCCATCGAGAAGCCCAATGTCATTATAAATTTGCTTCCTTTATATAAGACCTTTATCTTCAGGGCTCTGAAATTTCACAGTAAAATGTGGTCTCAGTCTGCATTCTCACTGCTATGATCTAAACACCTGACACACAAAACTTAGAGAAGGAAAGATTTATTGGGGCTCAGGATTTCAGAGGCTCATAGGGCTGGCTCTGGAGCATGCATGGCAGGTGTGGTGGCAGGATGAGGTGAGGACAGTGCTCTCACCTCGAGGAGGCTGGAAGCAAAGAGAACAAGAGGAGAGGGAGCGGGACCTATATAGTCAACCTCAAGGCCACATCCCCAGTGACCTACCTCCTTCAGCCATGACCTACTGGCCTACGTTGCTACTCAATGAATCCATCCAAATGACTAATCCATCAACAGATTTATTTATTCATGAGATTAGAACCCTTATGATTCAATTATCTTACCTCTGAACACTCTTGATCTGCCATTACAAGAGCTTTTCCAGGGGATATTCTATATCTAATCCATCGTATATACCTTGATAAAATTACTCTTACCTTTATTTTCTTTTACTTTACAATAGGCTTTTCATATCTGGATTTCCATGTTCTTTAGTTCTAAAGCTCTGTGTGTATGTGTGTGTATGTGTGTGTGTGTGTGTGTTGTGTGTGTGTGTGTGTTGTGTGTGTATGTGTGTGTGTGTGGTATTGGGGATTGAACCCAGTCATTCTACCTCGGAGCTATACCCCCAGTTCTGTTTTATTTTATTTTTATTTTGAAATGGTCTTTGCTAAGTTGCTGAAATTGACCTTGAACCTGGGATCCTCCTGTCTCAAGCTCAATCATTTTCTTGTATTGTTTCCTAAAATAATTTTTCCCTTTTTTTCCCTTATCTTAAATGTACATTTGACTTTCTAATTTGATAATTTAATTTTCTGAAATTTTCTATACAATTTTGCATCTTGTCTTATAGGAAATTTCCTTGACTTCATTATTCACTCCTTTATTTTATTTATTTTTTATATTTTTATTTAATAATTGATGCCTTGTAAACATACATCTTCGTTAGGTGCAAGTTGATAGAGGCATACATGCACACATTTCTCATCTAACCCCTTCCTCAGTTCCCACGCCACTCCCTCACCCTCCCTCCTTCTCAAGTTCAGTTTAGTGATTGACCTTGATATATTTGTGAAAGTACATCATGTGCATTAGGGTATCCCCTACCCCCCATCCATCTCCTTCGGTTAAGTCAACTTCTTTGCTTATCTAGGGTCTCTCCTTTTTCAACTGGAGACCCTCTTATGTCCCATCATCTCCCTAGCATCTGCATATTAGGGAGAACATATGCTTCTTTACTCTTTGTGACTGGCTATTCTCACTTAACATAATGTTTTCCAGTTGCATCCACTTTCAAGCAAATAACATGATTTTGTTTTTCTTTATGGCTGAGTAAAATTACATTGTGTACATATCCCATAGTTTTGTAATCTATTCATCTGTCGATGGACATCTTGACTGCTTCCATAGTTTGGGAATTGTATTCACTCCTTTAATTGAAATTTTTATTCTTGATATCTTACTTTTTGAATCTCCAGGAGCTGTTTCTTTTTTTTTAAATATATGTACATATGTGATTATATATATTATATATAATATGTAGTTATATATATTATATATATAACTTTACTATTTCATAAATTCAATATTATAGGACTTCTATTCTCCTTTTCTGCAAATTGTTCTTTCATACTTTATTTTTCTAATAGCTGTTTTTTGCCCAAACTTTTGAATATATGTGGGATAATAAAAACAACTTTTTGTCAATGTTTATCTTTTAGATTGTATATTTTGTGTCT
>PVLC010003157.1:82925-101855 GCA_004027655.1 Graphiurus murinus
TTTTTTTTTTTTTTTTTTTGTTTTTTTTTTTTTTTTTTTTTTTTTTTTTTTTTTTTTTTTTGGTTTTTTTTTTTTTTTTTTTTTTTTTTTTTTTTTTTTTTTTTGCGGCACTGGGGGTTGAACTCAGGGGCGTTCTACCTCCGAGCTATACCCCCAGCCCTAGTTTTTATTCTTTATTTTGAAACCGAGTCTCACTAAGTTGCGGAGTGCCTCACTAGTTAGCTGAGGCGGGCCGCGAACCCGGATCCTCCGGTCTCAGCCTCCCGAATGCTGGGATTACAAGCGTGCGCCACCACGCCCGGCTGGATAACTAATTTAATTAGTTTATTAACTTATCCTTTTAAAATGATCACATTTAGTGAACTTAGTTCATTAATTTTCAGCCATTCAATTAAAAGACATTCTACCGATGAAATATAAATAAGAAAGAAATCTCAAATTGACTTTAAAAACATATGCTAAACATATCTCTGCATATAGTTGATGCAGAGATGTGTTTGATAAAGTCAACATCAACCAATGTTTAAAAATAAAACAGATTTAGAAATAGAAAACAACATCTTCAACCCATAAAACCATATCTATGTAATATATTTTAGGAAACATCATAGTTAATGGTGATATATTGAAAGTGTTCCCTGAAGGTCAGCAATAAGAGTGACAACTAGCCTGACTGTACTCAATGCTGTTCTACAGAAGCCAGAGCAAGAAATCCCCCCAAAAATACTAAGTATAAAAGGATAAAAATATAAAGTTGTTTATACTTTATTCCTTATACATAAGTAATCTGGAAATGGATCAAATATGCAAATAAGAAATATAAAATTCTAAAAATTTATGATATAATTCCCTTGTGATCTCAGAGTAAAGAAAACCTTTTAAACTGCAGTTTAAAATTCATGGCAACAAGTAGATTAGTAATTTGGACCATATTAAAATAAAAATCTTTGGCAAGGCAAAAAATTAAGTTAATTGTTATTGATCTAGCATTTGGACTTCTGAGACTGTAACCCATGGGCATTTCTGTACACTCCTTTTAATATTATGACTTGTTTGTAATATAAAATATTGGATGTGTGCATTAATCATGGAATTATTATTATTATTATTATTGAATAATATCTAGTTAGAAAAGAATGTGAATGCTTTCTGATAACATTATAACTAGGATGATTTGCTAAGTGAATAAGCCAAGATATAGAACAGTTTAAGTCATTATTTGTTCCCCCAAAATTAATATATATATATATGTATATATATGTATATATGGTGCTTCCTTATAACCTCATATAAACATATTGAAATAACACACAATAATTAAAGTAGTTAGCTACCTAGAAAAGGTGTGAAGAGGGAAAGAGCCTGGAAGTGTACAGGAGAGAAGAATGATTTCTTATTCTATATATTGTGTTTAAATAGTTTTGTTACTTGTACCATGTGAATGTACATCCTATTTATTAAATAACATCCAATATAAATAAAAGTAGTCTATAAAATTCTAACCAATATATGCATAAACTCTGTATGAAGCGAGTTACAAAAAACTACTAAAAGAAATACATGAGATAATCTGTATTCATATACAACTCAGTATCATAACAAAGTCAGGTCTCAAAATGACTCACTGACTCAACTCTTTCTCAAAATACTAACAAGTTTTTAGTGGAATTTGTCCAGCTGTCAATAACGTTTATATATAAGTGCAAAGTATATAAGTAGGCAAGATAATCTTGAAGAATAACAAATCAAAAAGGCATGCTTTGCCAAACACATGGGCTCATTTTAGAGCAATAATATTAAGTATAAATGGTCTGTGAGTTGCAATGGTGCCATTTTCATTTTTTTTTTTTTACTCTACAATAGCACAAATGTGATCTGTATTCAGTGGAAACCATATTTTGAATTATAAATTTTGATATTTTCTTGGGCTGGCAAGATGTAGTCTTATATTCTCATGATGCTGGGCAATAGAAGTGAATACATGGGGAGGTCATGTGATAACAAGGGTTACCAATTGATATGCTACAGCTAACTGTTTCTAAGCTACAATGATAAGCAGGTTAGACATATCAATCATTGTTGACTTATGATAGTTTCAATTTACTGTGGACTAATGGAGAGGCATCATCTCATTGCTAGTTAGGGAGCACCTGTATAGTATAGTCATAGAGCAAAGATAGACATTTAGAGCATTAGAATAAATAATGAACCCAGAAACACTCTATGCACTTTATGTACTTAACGTTTAATGGAGGTGGTGTGGTAGGGATGTTAGGATTCACCAAGAACCAATGCACTTTCACATATTTCCCACATCCTTTCAGTTCAGCTGGAGCTGAGTATCTGAGTAGTTCTGACAAAAGGGCCATGCATGGAAGTGATGTGTATCACTTTCAGAACAAAGCAGTTAAAAGTTACTAGAAAGACATTTGGGAACGTACTAGGATACGGTACATTCATTTTTCTTGGTCTGGGTAGAAGGTATGAAGATTTTATGCTTCTATTTTTCCTTAAAACGTGAATATACTATTTTATATATGGTTTTTCCTATGCATGCTTTTTCATAATTTTGTGTGAGCTACAGAGATAAGAAATAAGTAAGGAATGGCTTCCCACTGATATTCTTTTTTTTTTTTTTTTTGCGGTACTGGGGATTGAACTCAGGGGCATTCTACCTTTGAGCTATACCCCCAGCCCTATTTCTTATTCTTTATTTTGAAACCAGGTCTCACTAAGTTGCGGAGTGCCTCACTAGGTAGCTGAGGCTGGCCGTGAACCCAGATCCTCCAGTCTCAGCCTCCAGAATACTGGGATTACAAGCGTGCGCCACCACGCCCGGCTCCCACTGATATTCTAAGCAAAGAAATAATTTTTATTTATTACTGTATATTGTCATGTTTTACTGCTTGGTGCATTTAAAAAATGTGATCACCATATATTCATTGTAAATATAACCTCCTAACAAAATTAAATCACTTTCTAATTGTATGTAAACATTTCTAGCTTAAAGTATGTCATGTCTGATATTTTTTACTCTGCTTGCCTTTGCCTATGTTTTCTTGGTAGACCCTTTGCTTCTTATGTCTGGATTGGTTATGTGTATGTAATTTTAATAATATTGGTCTAAAATTGGGTTTCAAAAATCTCACACTCAAATTTTATCCTTTTAAGTGGGCAACATATTTCACAATCCAAACTTAATATAAAAAATATGGCTGACTTTATTTCTGCCATTTTGTATTATACTTGCTGGATTTTTATGTTTATATTTTAATGGGATTTTTGTTGATGATTTCTTATTTATATATTATGAACTCTTTAGCATACTGTTTTCTTTATCCATTTAGAAGGTAAATATCCTACCTTGACTTTTACAAATTGTTCAATATTGTTTTTCAAAGGTATATGTTTTTGTGTGTGTGTGTGTGAAGAAGAAATAAAATTGATATGTCTATAGAAAGTGGAACTTACATCAAGATTAGAAATCAGCAAAGAGATAATTTATCTAGCTAATAAACATGTGACATGCTTCAGTGGATTCCACCCTTTAGAGTCTGGAAAAAAATAAAATGAGCCTCTAAAAGGTCTGATATGCTTTAGAATACAGCTGATGGGTGCTGAACCTAATCCACACCCACAGCTGTATCAAGAGTTTGATCATAGATAAGAAAGTCTCTCTAGAAGCTTTCTCTTTCTAGACACCATTGGGAAAAAAGTATAGTTGGTGCTTCGAAATTGCAAATTATATTGCTTCAATGTGCTCAAGTGTTCTGGAAATATGCTGGTATTATGCTGTTAGGCTAGCACTGGGTAGGTAGTGGTACATTCACTGTTTCAAATTCTCTACTAAGAACCAAGGAGGAGCTGGGCAGGCATTGTGAGTGGCACACCTATAACCCCGGTACTTGGGGGACTGAAATAGGAAGACCACAGGTTCGAGGCCAGCATGTGGTAACTTGGGCCCTATTTCAAAATAAAAATAAAAAGGGCATAGAGTATATCTTAGTGGTAGAAAGCCCTTGGGTTCAATCACCAGTGATGATGATGATAATAAAGAACCAAGAAGGAAACTTTGCAGGGCCTAACTGTGGATTCATGTGGCTCGTTCCATGAACTCTAGTCACCCACCACATGTTCTTGAGTGAACTCACCAAATGTATTCAATACAGGAAGAAATATTTCTCAGAAGTCATTTCTTAGGCTGAAGCAATTTATTTTTATTGTTTTATTTTTTTAGAACTAAGAATTGAACCCAGGGGCATTCTACCTGAGAGTTACATCCTCAGCCCTTTATTTTTATTTACTCTTAATTTACTTACTTATTTAATACTGGGCTATTTTACTTTTTATTTTGAAACAGAATGAATTTCTGAGTGTCTCACTAAGTTGCTGAGACTGGCCTCAAACCTGCAATCTTCCTGTCTCAGCCTCCCAAGTGCTGGGATTATAGACATATACCACTATGCCCAGCTTTTATTCTTTATTTTGCAACAGGGTCTCATGAAGTTGCTGAGGGCCTAAATTGTTGAGGCTTCAAACCTTTGCTCCTCCTCTTTCAGCCTCTCAAGTACTGGGATTACAGGCATTTGCCACTGTGCTCAGCTTGAAGCAATTTCATATAAGGATATAGTGGAAGCAGACATAGGACCCAAGACTGAAAACATACTGAAGTGAAAATATGGAACTGGTGACACAGGTGATTAACAAATTTCTAATCTTGGCCCAAAAAAACCAGTGGCTCAAAATGATTCTGAAAATTACACAAAATTTGTAGATGTTCCATAAATTACTTTAAGGTGGGAAGGTTTCTTTCCTCACTTTTGAATGTAAATTCTCACTGGCATTGACCAACTGGCCTCCCAATGAGACTGAGACCCATGAGATTTTTCTTTCCCTCTTGAGATTTTGTGTGTCTGCTAGCTTTTGGCACCTTAAATACTTGATAATAAGAAAACGATTTTGACTAGAAAAATAGCTGAGGAGCTAAGGATGACTTTGTTTTCTATATGTTCCTGATGTGATATTAATGCTGGAATAATCTTTTGCCCATTTTTAAACTTTTCAGCCCTCTATAAATGAGGTTCATGGCCTATATTGCACTGAATTAATCCAAGCTGTGAGACTCTGGAAACATGGCCCACATTCCAGTGAGAAAGCTCAATTTACAGAAGGTATTTCACCACCCCGCAGGTTACAAGAACTATTCTGCTCAAAACTGAGGAAAACAAGAAATTTGGGAGAATGATTACTGATATTTAAATTGAAAATTCAAACACTGAAATCTAACTCATGATACTTACTATATCCAATTTTGGATTTTAACTCCTTTGAATTTTAACATCTTTGGGCTCTAATTTGCAAGGAGATTTAAACTTTGAAGTTTCCACATTGGAGCTTGATAATGAGAGGAGATTTGCCTGGCATCTCTCTAGTGCTGGAATTTTTATGACTGCAGTGACTTTATGCATGTGGGAGTTTAGTACTGCAGGATCATTCACTCATTCCAGAGAGTTGCTTCTGGGTGAGGAGGACATAAATTACACAGGCATAAGTTCATTGACTCGATACCTTTCAGTATAAAAGGGAGTTGATCAGCAAGCATTGTTAGGTAAGCCAAGCCAACAAGCTGGTGAATGAGGCATTGACTGAGCCCACAGATGGTGCTGATGAACGTAGCCTAGAGTGGGGAAGGCAGATCCACATCCAGAATAAGTGCAAAAAAACTGGAGCCCCCTCTGTGATGGAAGAGATCCCAATGTTAATCAAGCTCCCACCAGTTAATTGGCTGCTGCCATTTCCTTATGGTGACATTTTTGAGAATTAACATCGGCTCTTGCTGCTGGCCATTTGGACATCCAGAACTGGTGCTCATCAGATCTGCTTTTTAAAGCACAATCCGTGTTGTGCCCATGCATAACATCTGGCTTTGGCATTGCTGACACTTTCCTCAGAAGCTTTTACACTGGCAGGCTTGAGAAAGGCATCCATTTGCATCCATAGAGTCAATTGTCTTGTGCAACACTTCATAGAGAAGGTATTCATGTAGATAGGGTCCTCTGGGGATTGATTATGTGAGACAGGTTTATACTTCTTTGGGCATATTCTTAAACATACACATTCACTTATGCTTCAGATACATTTGTAACAAATACAGTATTTCTTTCCTTCTGGAATCCTAACTGTCAGGAAAACAATTACTGTTCATGAATCAGTACAGGCACAATTCTGACCATTTTTTCCCTTCTTGCAGCATACACAGCCAGATGTACCCCTGGATATTTTGTTCTCCTTTTGTTGCGATTTGGATTTTAAATGTCCTCCTAAACTTCAAATAATATAGCTATGTTGACAGGTAAAATAATTGCATCCTGAGGCCTCTAACTTCAGCAATGGACTAATCCATTGATGGATTAAAACTTTTGACTACAGGATGTTAACTGTGGACAGGTAGAGTGTGGTTTGAGGAAGCGGATCACCCTGGGGTGTGGCCTTGGACTATACTTTCCTTGGTTCCTTCCTCTTCTGCTCTCTGGCTGTCATGAGTTGAGCAGCTTTCCTTCTTCACGCATTGCCTCCATGATGTTCCTGCCTTGAAGCCAGATAACCATGGATTGAACTTCTGAGACTGTGAGCTATATAAACCTTTCATCCTCTAAGTTGTTCTTCTCAAGTTGTTCTTGTCAGATATTTTGGTGACTGTGACAAACAAATAAAACAAAAACAAACAAAAAATCCTAACACACCCTCTTCAAAGGAAGCTTTGATTCCACCAAAATCCATTTCTTCTTTGGTTTTCTCCTATTTATAAACCAGATTTCACTTCTTTGTTTCTCCATCAAGTTTTATAGGGAACTTGTTCCACCCATCCCATAAATGTGGAATAAGGGAGAGAAGGTTTAGTAGTCGATGTAGGAATCTAAGAAGTATGAGCCATGTGCTTGTAAAAATTACTTGTATCTTTAGAACTGGCTTTGTCTTGGTCTTGTTTACAGCTTTTCTTTCTGATGATTGAGGGCTACTATATTTACACTGAACTTTGAGACTTGGAGGACCAGATAAGAACCAGAACATAATGAGCCGCAAAGATCATGTGCTGATGGTAATCCCATGGTCAGGCATTTGGTCTTTTTAAGGTCTCAGTAGTCAGCCAGCCAGAAGCCGTGTTTGTGTGTGGTATGTAAGTATGTATGTGTGTCTTTGTGTATGAGAGATAATTTATTGCAGAACAGAAAATGAATTCATCAAAATCTCTAGGGTTCTGTACTGTGATTCTCCTATCTTGCTTGTCATAAATAATTTAAACACTATTTTACCTGCCAGATTATGGAACCAAATTGCAGAGCAGTTTGCACTGAGCCTGGACAAGCTGGAGAGTCTTTTCTTGATCTGACCCACATTCAAAGCTGGCATCTTTACAGGATATTTGGTAACTAGGTCAAAAGAGTTCAATGAAAATGATTTGCCTGTAAAAAATTTTTAAAAGGGCATCATGCCTCTTTCTTACAGGACAGAAGTGCAAGATGGAATAAATTCTATCTCTAATTTTATTGGGAAAACTCTATCTTCCTCTATTCTCTGGGGTCTCTAAAATATCCCTGAAGTAGAAAACTTATGGGTTTTTTGTTTGTTTGTTTGTTTTTTTAGGAAGTTTTGCTTTGCTACACATTCACTTGATCAAGGAACTGGTAACCTCTTGCTTTTCAAGCACAAATGGCCGCTCTCATTAGTAGAGCGAACCAGCTCCTATCCTGTGGGATATAATGCACTTGGTGTCTTTGAGACGTAAATAGTAACAAAGTCAGAGAATCAGTGTAGTCCTGACAAGAAGAGTCAAGGTGCATTGCTGTGACAAATGAAAAGGAATCACTCCAGTGACCAGAGTAATTACTTTAAAATCTTATATGTGCTAGGCACGGTGGCACATGCCTATAATCCAAGGCTGAGACAGGAGGATTGTAAGTTTAAAGACAGACTCAGCAATTTAGTGAGACCCTCAGCTACCTACAAGACTCTGTTTCAAAATAAATAGTAAAATAGGGCTGGGAATGCAGTAAAGAGGTAGAATGTCCCTGGATTCAATCCCTAGTAACACACACACACACACACACACACACACACACACACACACACAATCTTATATGTGATAAGTATATAGAAACAATAACTGCTCCTCAAGAATGGCAAAGTTGTGCTGATTTATCACAGCAAATGACAAGATCTAGATATTGTACTTGAAGTCACCACCTAATTGCATTTAAAGTAAATATGCTCTTATTCCCCAAGTGTAGTTACCATCAATTCCCAACTGTAGCTACCATCCAGGAAAACTAAATGAGAATGCATAAGAAATGGCCATAGGGTCACCTCTTCAGTCTGAAGGATGCATTGATGCCTTCAGTTTATTCATCATGTAGGGAGGAAAAAATGTCTGACCATAAGGGTGGCCACTCCATTTTTCAGGGAGCAAATGAAAACTAGAGATTTTATTTTAAACTGTGCATTCAGGACTGAGTTCTTCTTCTTGTGGGATACAGTGAACACATTCAGTGGACTCCTGCCCCCACTATAAGATGAACTTGGTCAGAATGCCTGTAAAGTTCAACTCTAATTAGTGGTTCTTGATTGTGTCTGGATCTACAGATAGTGTCTGGCTTTAGCTCAGAGGTACTAGAAATCACCAAAATAGGTGGGTTTTTCCTTTTCCACTGCATGTTTACCCTGATGGATGGCTGCAGGTATCTTTGGGACAAACCCAAAGGGAGATCAATAATACACAATTACAGTGATGTCACAAGATCCTTAAGGGTGTCTAGATCTCTCTTTATTCAAGATCTCTGGATTTGTTATATAATATAAATCTGGAAATTGATTAAAGAGCTGGGATTCTCTATCATTATGATTCAAATCTGGTCTCATTTGGTAGATTTAGACATTTTATGAGTTACTTAGATAAAGTGGGCCCTTAGGATATGTCTATCTAATTCAATTTTAAGAATCCATAATTAATTTAACTATTGTCATAGTTCTAGGGGGGAAAGCATTATGATCACCTGTGACCTAGCTTCCAAACCTAGAAACAGCATCCACATTGTCTGTTATAGTTCAGTGTTATTACATGCTCTCTCTTATTTCTAGACTCATCCTCACTGAAAACTTGGAGCCCAAGTCAATGACAAAATATGCCACCCCCCACTCCCATACATACACACACAAGAAAGATTCTACCAGTGTTCCAGCAACATCCTTCTGATATCTGATCTTGAAGGATAAAGTGTACAAGTTTAGGATGTAGCAAGGAGGTCACCTAGTTATGGCATTGATAGAACTGTAGTGCCCATAGCTCATTTTTATTTGCCATCTGATGCATGTATAAGTCAGCATACTTAAAAGCACAGACAAGAGATCAGTGTACTCACACTTGAGTTTTGGCAGAGTTTAAGGAATGAAGATGGACTCACAGACAAGTTTTATTTGACAAGCAACAGAGCAAACCCATGCACTGAACAGATAAACAAGTTCCTAGATTGGACTTACATAAGATTATGAAAGTCAGCAAATTAATGTGCAGCTATGTGCCCAGAGTTTTAGAATCCTAGCAACTAAAGAAGATGCACATCTCTTATCAGCAGTGATCTGATGTTATCAGCTTGCAGGGTTGTCACAGAGTGCAATACATAATGCTTCAAAACATATCAAGGAACTCTGTTGAGCCCTAGATCCTAGAAGACTATTTTCCAAAGGGTGGAGTTCTTTTGTACAATAGCATCACAAGTTTCTAAAATACCAATTGGTCTAACTGCATTCTTTTTAATTGGAGAGAATATAGTAGTATTGGCTGGGACTGAGTTTCTGAATTAATTTTATTTTCTTGGGTACAAAATAATGTAAAAGTTAAATATTTTCTAAATGTGACATCACAGGATCCCAGAGAAAGCATATTCAGGGTTCATCTGGCCCAGCCGTCTGATTTTGGGCACAAAGACAAGAAAGCATTTTCTAATCATAAGATTGAATTCTATACCACCATATATGGATTTTCTTTTGTTTTTGCTCCATGATATAGTTGAGAAAAATAGGGAAATATACAATTAAGCACTGATGTATAGGTTTATTCAGGTTACATTGAAAACCATGATAGTGTGATTATATTTTAAGATTAGTAAAACTGATAAAAGAAATGAACCACTCAAACAAATAATAACGTACCACAGGTCATAGAAGAGACAAACAGGTGTGAAATTTTAATAAATAAAATGTGAAAATTATATCTAAGATGGAAATGAAGGATTCTTTAAATACAACTAGCTTCTAATAAATTCTATTCTGTATTGTTTTCTAGGATATATGGCAACTTATCACAAACATAATTGTTTAAAACAGAACACACTTATTATCTGAATTTCTGTGGGCCAGGAGTCAGAGCATGGTTCTACCAGGTCCTCTGCAAGACTGCACTTAGGGAGGGGCCAAGGCGAGACTCCTGGCCAAAGCCAGGGAAGGATGCACTTGACCCTGACACAGGTTGTTGGCAAAGTAATTTCTCATGGCTGAGAACTCAGCAGCTCTCTTTCCCACAGTGAGCATAGGAGAATGTGATGGTTAGCTTCAGGTATGGATTTGGAAGATGTTTTGGAATGGCACTAACATTTGATTTGATGTCTTAGGTAAAGTGAATTGACCTCTTTCCTATGAGTATGCCTCATCTTGACATTCTCCAACAAACAGCAGTCAGACCTTGTCTGTACCATTTGATCTCCTGGGTCCCACTGCACTGGCACACAGTGCAGATTTGGATTCAACAACCTCCTATAACCATGTGAACTGATTCTTTAAATCAATCAATCTCTCTTTCTTTTCCCCCCCTTTCTTCCTCCTTCCTTCTTCCTCTCTCTCTCCCTCTTCCTCTTCTCTCTCTCCAAGAGTAATTTGTAGCGAGCAAGCTAGCGAGCGAGCGAGAGGAGAGAAAGACAGAGATGCCTATCACACACATCCTATTCTGTTTCTCCAGAGAATCTTGATGAATAAAAATACTTTATGGCCATAAGATGAATATATATATATATATATATATATATATATATATTCATATATATTATATGAATATATAAAATATGGTATTAAAGAGAGTGACAAGCCGGGCGTGGTGGCGCACGCTTGTAATCCCAGCATTCGGGAGGCTGAGACCGGAGGATCTGGGTTCGAGGCCAGCCTCAGCTACCTAGTGAGGCACTCCACAACTTAGTGAAACCCGGTTTCAAAATAAAGAATAAATAATAGGGCTGGGGGTATAGCTCAGAGGTAGAATGCCCCTGAGTTCAATCCCCAGTACCGCAAAAAAAAAAAAAAAAAAAAAAAAGATAAAGAGAGTGACATTTCATCACCTTGACCATATTTTGTTATGAGAATTAAGTCCTAGACCCCACCTACATTCTGTGAAGGAGGCTATACAAGGATATGAATACCAGGCAGTCAGAATCTCAGGGGCCACCTTAAAGTCTGCCACATCCTCTAATCCCTTAAATAAAAACCTATGTAAAGTAACTGAGAAATCCTGGAACATTAACACAGCCATACATACATTTATTTATTTATTTACAGTCATACATTTAGATTCTCATTTAGACCCCTGAACACTTTTTCCGCATGACAAAGGGCTCTCCAAATGAGAGAAACCAAATCTGTAGCCTCAATGGGAGCAATCTGGTTATCTAGGGAAACACAAGACTTTATAGATAAAGATAAGTGCAATCTAGAGGGGGGCTAAAGGAAAGACCCTCCCTGTTGGAAAGGTGGAGGGATGGGAAGACAAAGAAGGAAGAAGGACCCATCTTCTCTATTGAGAAGGAAAGGGCTGATATTACCTTCAGGCTGTAGAACACAGAGTTGCTAAGAGGACAAAGGAGTTTGAGTTGCAGAAAAGGGAGTGAAGATTATAAAAGCCAGTTCTCTGGTTTCCTACCCAGCCTAGGAAATAAAGGAATCAGCCCTCAGCAATGACATTCCAGAGAACTGACTCGGGCTGTGGTGTGGAGATGCCCATCAGAGGTGACCTCCACCAGGATGTGGAGGTCAAAGTAGCAGGAACAGAAGGTGTTGCCAAGGATGTAAGGAACCCCACACCTGGTGGTGTTACCAGGGAGTAATCCCTTACATTAGCAGATGGTAATTCCTGTCTCAGTTCCTGTTTCTTCCCAGAGAGAATAAGTGTGGTTAACAGAATATAAGATGTTTATTTACGGAAGTGGGGCCAGTGTAAAAGAAGACTGTGTGGTTAAAGAGGTCTGGAATAAGTCACTTTTCTGGAGTGGAAAATGGCATGGAATGAAGAAGTTATGCTCCAGAGAGAAACTCGGAAAAAAATCAGAAGCTTTTCTATATGTCAACCATAAATCCACTAAAAAAAGAAATACAGAAAACATCTCCATTCACAATAACATTAAAAACAATAAAATACCTAGGAATAAATCTAACCCAAAAGGTAAAAAGCCTCTACAATGAAAACTATAAAACACTAAAGAAAAAAACTGAAGAAAATCTTAGGAGATAGAAAGATCTCCCATGCTCTTCGCTAGGCAGAATAAATATCATCAAAATGGCTATTCTACCAAAAGTGATCTACAGACTTAATGCAATCCCTATTAGAATACCAATTCCATTCTTCATAGATGAAGTGATCCATTTCTGGGAGTATAAAATGGTATGGAGTCTTCCATGTGGTGAACTTTATTCAGACTAGAAACCTTTCTTCCATATATATATATATATATATATATATATATATATATATATATATATATATGCGTTTGAAGAGGTCACTATCTATTTTCTCTTTTCATGCCACAATTTATTGTGTCTATGCTACTCTGGCCTTGTTGGAAATTCTCCTCCCTCCACCTCTCCACCCCCTGCTGTTGTCTAAGTGAAACCCTGCCAGGGGTTATGCATGCAGTTTTCTAATGCTGGTTTTCTTAACAACAGCTAGGCAGGGAGTTCCATGTTTCCATTCATGAGGGCCTACTTAACTTTCCCTCAGTTCATCAGGTCTGTCCTAATCTGGCTCACCTGCTCATTTCTAGCTAGCCACCTAACAGTGGTACAGAGCGTGGTGGCCAAATTGCCATCCCTGGAAGGAAACCTCAATCATTCCTGTAACACTTTACAGTTGGTGCTTCGGTGAAAGTTTTAGAATTGCTGCCAGCAATAGAATTACCCACAAGGTCTAAATTATACTTCACTGGGCTGGTGGAAAATCTGAAAGCTTACTTCACAGGATGGTTATGAGGACAGAGCAATATTGGGTGTAAAAGTTTCCAGCACATGTTAAGTACTCATGCAATACCATTTTCATTTCTAGTGCGAGAAAAGAAGTAACCAGACAGGTATCAACTTGATACTTTCTCTCTCTCTCTCTTTTTTTTTTTTTTTGTGGTACTAGGGATTGAACTCAGGGGGCATTCTACCTTTGAGCTACACCCCCAGCCCTATTTTTTATTCTTTATTTTGAAACAGGGTCTCACTAAGTTGTGGAGTGCCTCACTAGGTAGCTGAGGCTGGCCGGGAACCCAGATCCTCTAGTCTCAGCCTCCCAAATACTGGGATTACAAATGTGCACCACCACGCCCGGCTTCAACTTGATACTCTTAAAAGTGTTTTTGAAGTTCAGATAATTGAACTGACTAAAAATTTTCATTTAAAATAGGATGCATGAGAAATGTGTGCATATATGCCTTATCAGCTTGTACCTAACAAACATGTATAATTACAATGCATCAATTAATATAAAAAATAAAATAGGATGCAGAAAAATTCAGAAACCCAAAACAATAGGCATGTTTTATTTATTTTTTAAGTCTAATCTAAGCCGTCTGCTTCCTTCATACATATAAGTGGAAATTGATTGTGAGAGATGGCAAGATATATATAAATAGATTTGTCCTTTAGTTTTGCTTTTATTGGAATAGGTAAGAGATGGAAGGTGCTGGTGGTATTTGGCTCATTGGAATTCGATTAGGATCATAAGAGGCCAACAGGTTTGCTGTCATTGATCTAGAAGTACCCAGAAGCAAGTATAATTTAAAAACTGAATTGAATTTCATTAAAAGTGTCAAGCAGAATAGTATTCAAGGCATACTAGTAAGTATGAGTGGTAACTAATGGGCCACCAAAAAAGGAGTCAGGAATTAAATAGAATATAATGCAGTGGAAAAATAGTAAAACCACCCAGGCAGGGCTGGCATTGTGGGTGTGCACTCTATGTAGGACTATTTTACACAGCACACACTAACAAAAGGACCAGGCTTGGCTCAGTCTTTGGATATTTTGCCCTGAAATGGTTAACAATACTTTTTTTTAAATTAATAACTCCTCCTTTTTATTTTCAACTGGACCCTGTGAAGTCTGCAGCCAGTCCAGAATCAAGGTCCAGGTCTTTGATAAAGTTGATCAGAAAAGCAGTCTGCTAGCAGGATGGCCTCAGGTGCTGTTCCAGTGCAAAAGAACAAGTGGGGCTTGGGTAATAGGTAAATGTGACAGTTACCTTGAGTGACCTGCCATTAAGTGTCCAGGGTACAGAATTTATCATTTGGAAAGTTTGCAGTCAATGAATATACTTATACTTTTTGTTGTTGTTGTTGATGCTACTATTGAGCACTTCTTTTAAAACTGTTTGTTTTTTTTTCTGTTCTCCCTTCTCTAGCCTTCCAGAAACCATTTGTGACTTTGTTTATTGATCTTCTTTTCAAACTGTCAGGCGGATTAAGTTAAAGAGAAGAGCTGTGGACATTTAAAGGGAGAATCTGTTTTAAACACACCACACACACACACACACACACACACATTTATTATCACCATTGAAATAGAATCTGTTGCTTTCAATGAGACACCAAAGTGAAGGTTTATTTAATTTGTAAAACATCCCTCTGTGTATAGATTTGTCCAATGTCTTACAAAACCAAAACTTGCTGTTTAGGTATATTTTTAGAATTGTTTTCCAGAGGTTGTGACATTGCCAAAGACAGTGAAAATCAATATACAGGCATCAGGGATAAAAACAAATGAAACAGGCAGGCTTACCTACTTAATCATGGACTACACAGATAACTGCAGATGGCAGCTTGGTAATGTACAATTTATTTTGAAAAGTGTTAAATAATGTTAGCATTATGGTTTTGATAGGAGTCCTTTTCTAAGTGCTCTCTCTCTCTCTCTCTCTCTCTCTCTCTCTCTCTCTCTCTCTCTCTCTCCCCCCCCCCGCCCTCTCTGTATCACATCTCCATACACATATATTTATAGTTCATCCTCCTTCCCCCTACCATGCTTTCCCAGTCTGAGAGCAACAGAACAATGAGAGTGATGTGGTAATGGGAACACATAACCCTTCAACAAGAACCCATAAAGACCATCTATGTTTTCCATTTGGGGCCAGGAAATAGCATAAGACTTCCATGCTGTGCTGTTAATGTCAACTCCCCTAGGTGATGCTCTCTCCTCATTACAGAGGGGTGGATGTGGGTTGTTTGGAATGCAGCCTGTCACTGTACACACCCTTTCCCTCCAGTGATCCCACCCAGTGAGGTGACCTGAATTACCCTCCTGGGACAGACCAAGAGTGGATTACCTATGCGGTCAGATTTCATGCCTTGATAAGTACAAACTTAATGAGACTCCTTACCTCATCTAATTATTTTTTTTTAAATCAACAAATATTTTACCTATTACGCTATCTAGGAGAAAAGAGACAAAGGATTCATTCAGACCACATTTTTTTAAAGCCTATCACAACCACCAACACAAAACAAAAGCAACATGCCCCAACCAGATTCACCACAAAACACACAGCAGTCATCTCAGCCAGAAAGATAGAGCGGTAGCACCTGAACCCTCCAGAGAATGGGTGGATACTCTCCATGGTCCTCCACCCTTGGTGGGAATGAGCTTTCTGTGGCCAGCAAGGAGGCTGGGAGCAACCACATAATGCAGGTGTTTCTTAGTCATCATAGCAACAGCCTACAAACCTAAAGTTGACTAAGATATTTAATCTGTTTCTTGCCCTAAAGTGTCTCTTTAGAAGTTTTCCTTTGAATTGAAATTAGTGCTCAGCCATCTCAAAGAGCAGGGTTACAACGCCCTCTCAACCAGGTGGCCACCAAGTAGCAGTCCATGAGGCTTTAAGTGCTATTTCACCAAGCCAGCAGCAGCCTCAGTCTTCTCTCTCTGTTTACATATTCTTTGACATGTTTTCCTTCATCAATTTGAATCAGTTTGGTCTTTAAATTCAGAGACTGGATGACAGTTCACCAGATCCATGATATGAAGTCCATCAATGCACTAATAAATTATCAAGCTGAGCATGGCGGTACATGCCTGTAATCCCAGTAGTTGGGAAGCTGAGACAGGAGGATTGCAGGTTGGAAACTAAACTTAGCAACTTAGTTAGACCCTCAGAACCTAGCAAAAGGCCCCTGTCTCAAAATATAACTTAAAAAGTAAAAAAGGACTGGGAATATAGCTTAGAGGTAGAATGGCATTGGGTTCAATACCCAATATTTCTCCCCTCACATACCCACAAATTATTGACAATCATGGAATATATAAACTAAAGAAATGGAAAAAACATTGTTTTATCATTCAATATAATTTTCAAAAAATTCTGGTGAATCACAAATTCTCATTTCTAGGATAAAGCCAGAATGAAGATTTTAATTATATAGCAAGAGCAATATGCCTTCATGGCTAGGCCCACCTTTTTTTAAAATTTAACTCCCCTAACATGTAGTAGTAGGATATTAAGATATATGAATTGCTTATATTTGGATTTAAGATGTTTTCTAATTCAGGAAGGCTGAATATTTCAAACATTTAATTGTATTAAACCTTAAACATTTTGAAATTTTCTCCTTATCAGAACTTGCCCTTCTGAAAACCTGATTGTTTAAATTTTACAGAGATAGCATACACACTGTCATGCTTATACATATAACATGCATGTGCACTATATTACATACATTATATGTAATAAGTGTGGTTTTCTAGGTTAGTTCCAAGACTTTAGTATTATGTTCTAGACACAAATATCATGTGTCAGATCCTGGGTCACATAAATGGGTTCAGAAAACATGTTCACTGTCAAAATTTCTAGGTACAATTTCTAGGTGCTTGATCCAAGAAAATAGAGAACAAAAGAGACTTCAGAAAAATGCAGAGAGAGAGAGACTAGTTGAATAGTGGAAGAAGACTGGGAGAGGGAAGTGGGGAGAGGAAGATGAAGAAGGAAAAAGTTCAAATAATGCTTTGTCCATATATGACGGCATAACCGCCAGTCTCACTAACATGAGTAAGGAGGGAAGAGTAGGGAGTGGGATGGGATGTAGAGGGAAATGCAGCAAGCGATGTGGATGTGTGCGTGTTTGTATTACTTTGAACCTCACTATGATTATAATTACAATGCGCCAATTGAAGCATTTTTAAAAACCCTCACATGTCAAGCTCAGCTTTAGTGTGTGAGGGCCAGGGGCCAAGTTTAGCTCCAATTTCTCTGCTGGACTTACTAAAAAGTTCCTAGCAGTTGTAAGTTCAGGGTTTTGTTTTTCACACCTCCAAGACACTGATGTACACTTAGATTATACACTTTACAGTATTCTTTTGAGAAATAAGAGAAATATATTATGCTAAAACACTCTGGAATCCATAACATATTTCATAAGGGTAAGTTTCTCTGACTACAGTAGTATTTATCATTTTGGGAGGGAAAACATAGTTGAATCTGAACATAACTTATTCAATGAAATATTTGTTTTTCACAATGTAGATGTGAATGTAAAAGAGAAGAAAAATGGAAAAGAGTCATTCTAATAAAAGGGAATTACATTCTTAGAATTAAGAGATTATATATTAAAGGCATAACAATACCTTGCATATGCCTAATAAATGTTAGGTAATTTTTCATTTTTTATAGAATAATGTTATATCTAAAAATTAGGTTAAGAAATGAAGACAGTTTTCTTAAATATATTTTATCATGATAAATAAAAGACAAGGGGGCATCTCCTCTATTTATTTTAAGAGATAGCCCAATAGATTCCATATATAACAAGTGACTTTTGTCATATTTAACAGGTCCATACATGCATATGATAAGGTACATTTCCTAAACTTAGTGTCAAATCTCAAAGTCTATAACATTATAATCTTCACATTGTATACATTACTCTCCCTAGTGAGTCTATAACTCCATTTTTTTGTTTTAATGTATTTCATTATACTTAGCGATTTAATTAAAAAATCTAGTGAAAAAGGATACCAAGTACTGAATAGTATATAAATACTCTGATTTTAAGACTTTGATAGATAAGCATACCAAAAGCTTTCAACTGCCTCTCTCTTTGTACTATTTTGCCAAGCTATTATGGAAACATACCCCAACTGTCTTGACAAATCCATAGTTTAATTAAAACCTGTTTGAGTCCCTGATGAGGCACTATGCAATCACAGTCCTCTTAGGTGTAGGTTATGTAAAGAGAAAGTTATTGGAAACCACATTTAGGTTGACTAATAATAGAAAACCACAGAAGGTTTGTCCTCTTCCTCTTATCTGGAACTTTGGAATATATAGAAGTGTACATTTTAGCAGAGAAGGATAGGTGTGTGTGTATGTGTGTGTGTGTGTGTGTGTGTGTGTGTGTGTGTGTAGTGCTGTTGTTGGTAATACATGCTAAGAAATGGAGGAGATCAAAGACACAAAGGTACAGTATGACAAGGGATGGTATTTTGAATTGATAGTTATAATAAAGGCATTTCTGCCGGGCGTGGTGGCGCACGCTTGTAATCCCAGCATTTGGGAGGCTGAGACCGGAGGATCTGGGTTCGCGGCCAGCCTCAGCTACCTAGTGAGGCACTCTGCAACTTAGTGAGACTCGGTTTCAAAATAAAGAA
>PVLC010003158.1:0-43056 GCA_004027655.1 Graphiurus murinus
GGGAAGGGAAGGGAAGGGAAGGGAAGGGAGAATATACACATGTGAGAGATGGGGAGAAGAGAAGGACATACTTCACCATTAAGAGATATATTTCACCACAAAGGGAGGAAGAAGGAGAGGGAGGGGGAGGGGAGAGGGAAAGGAAGAGGGAGAGGGAGAGGGAGAGGGAGAGGGAGAGGGAGAAGATTTTAGTTTGGAAATGGCATTGGTTCACATGATTGTGGAGGCTGGTAGATTAAAAAAAACCTACAAAGTAGACAACCAGGCTGGAGATTCAATGAAGAATTGATGTTGCAGCTGGAGTCCAGGAAGAATTTCATCTTCTTTGGGAGTAGTCTCTTTGTTTTTTTGGTTTTTTGTTTTCAAAATCTTCAACTGAATAGATAAGCCCTTCTCATGATGTGGAGTATAATCTGCTTTACTCTAAGCCTACTGATTTAAATATTAATCCCATTTAAAAATACCTTTTCAGCAGGATTTAGACAACCATCTTAGTATCTATACTGGAGGATAGCAAGTTCAAAGCCAGCCTCAGCAATTTAGTGGGGCCCTTGGAAACTTAGTGAGATGCTGTTTCAAGATAAAAAAAAAAAAAATTAAACATGACTTGGGGTATAGCTCAGACATTAAATGCCCTGGGTTCAATCCCCAGTATTAAAATAAAATAATAATAAAACTATTAGGATATATTCTACATATAGGACAATTTTGATGATGCTCAAATTGGAATTAACTTTCTCAAGGCTATAATGTATTAAGACAGAGTTGAAATAAGTTCTATTGTTTGAAATCTAATATGTCAGCTGCCACTTATACAGGCCTGGTCTTTTGTTTCTGCCTCTACCTAATTTAAATTCTGGCATTGATATTAGAATATATGAAATGAATTCTAATCAATTAATGTTTTAAAAGTTCTCATCTCTATTTTATATTTTCTTGAGTAATCTTTACCTCCCTAAACATGAGTGTTCTGAGTGCAAGAATTAGTTCTATCTCTCATTTGATGCTGGAAAAATCCTCCTGTAAGCCATCACACTGTGAAATTTAACAAATTCCAGAAAACAAAACTTCAGTCAAAATATTTTGTATAAATGTTTCTCAATCTTTAGCACTCATTCCCCTTCTTTAAAATTATTTGAAATTCCCAAATAAATATTTTTGAAGTATCAACATAATAGAATATTACACTGCTCTAAAATATTTTAAATTTGGATCCAGACATCTCAGAATCTTCATATTTTACCCACTCTCTCTACTACAAATGCATACCAAATATAATTATAATCACACAGGTCTACCTGATTTAATGAGAGGGGGGGGGGAGGTAGGTCTCTTTGGACAAAAATGATAGAAAAAAGTCCAGAATGAGTAGAGGTAGAAGCCATGAGGTAATCATCTTCCTCTGTCAGTTGTTCCTTGCCATGGCATACTTCACTATGGCCCCAAAGGCAACAAGGCCAAATAAACATACACTGAAACCTCCAAAACCATGAGCCAAAATAATGATTTTCTCTTTTAAGTTGATTGTCCCAAGCATTTTGTCACAGTGATAGAAAGCTGACTAATATATCCATGTTCACTGCAGCACTATTTACAATAGCCATAATATGGAATCAGCCTAACTCTTAACATCCATAGGTGAATGGATAAAGAAAATATGGTACACAGACACGCACTTGAATATTATCCAGCCATAAAAAAAAGAATAAAATCCAGCTCTTAGTGGCAACATAGATAAGCCCATGGGACACTATATTAAGTAAAATAATCAAGAAAAGAAAGACAAATACCTAATATTCTCACTCATATAAAAAAAAACTAAAAAAGTTGATCTCATAGAAGTAGAAGATTATAATGATGTGGGAATGGTGGGGAAAAGAGAAAATAGATAAAGTTTAGGTAATGGGTATTGGCACAATTGGATGGGGAGGAATAATTTCTAATATTCTATAGCAATGGGATAACTATGCTTGATGACAATTAATTGTACATCTCAAAATCTAGTTCATATTAATTAAAGACCAAAATACACAAAGAAAGCTTTAGACATTTTTGAAATAAATATACAAGAGTATCTTTACAATCTTGGGCTAAAAAAGGGTATGTTTAACAAAATGCAAAAAGAACAAACCTGCTGGGTGTGGTGGTACACTCCTGTAATATTAGTACTAGGGAGGCTGAGACAGGAGGATTGTAGGTTTGAAGACAGCCTCAGCAACTTAGAGAGACCCTGCTTTCAAATGAAAAACATAATCAGTCTGAGGGTGTAGCTTAGAGGTAGAATGCTCCTGAGTTCAATTTCCAGCCCCTTCCCCCCCACACACACACACACACAAACAACAAACCTTGAAAGAAGGCTTAATTAATCTGGCTATATTCTCTTTTTAATTTTTTTTAACTCAAGAAAAGATGACACAAATGTAAACAAAGCTACTTGGATATGTATACAAAACAATTAATATTTAGAATATATAAAAATTTCCTTCAATCAGTAAAATAGTTCAATAATCCAACTTTCAAAATACAAACTGCAAATGACAAGAAAATTCACACCAAGAATTCTGAAAGAACAATAAATTTATGAAAGCTTATTAAAACCATAATGACCACTGAAAACCACAATGACATAACATTTAATATGTCAGATTGCAAAAACATAAAAATCTGACAACATAGTACAAAAACATGGAAAAATGAGAACACTCATTCACAATTTATGGGAAGTATATTACAATGACTTAGGTGGTTAATTAAGTAATAAACTATAAAAGTGTTCCTAGCCTTGACATAGCAATTGCATCTGTAGAAATATACTACGGGAAACTCTGGCACATGTAAATGAAGAAATATTCAATATTCATTGCAGCATTGTTTATAAGAATGAAAATTATCCACTAATGGGAGAATTAAAAAATTGTGGTGCTATCATATAGTTAAACACCACATGGTAGTAAAAGAAACAAAATTACATATATTAACATAGAAGAAACTTAAATACCTAATTTTAGGAACAAATCCAGGTTGGAGAATAATACATATAAAATTATAATTTAAATTGTTTATAATTACAAATGTGTGATAATACCTTAAAGGAGACAAAAATATACTAAACATATTCAGGAGAATATCTCTGGAAAAGGAGAGAAGAGATGTGACATTAGTAATGATAACTAGAAAACTTTCTAAGAATTAGTCTGAAGCTAATATGGCAAAATTGAATTATACAGTAAGACTGATTAAAGGGCTAAAATAAAAATAAGATAAATTTATAAATAAATCCATAAAAATATAGCCACAATATATTAAGTCAAAAATATGTTAGGCATATTTTTTAAAAATCCATGGCTACAAAAATAAAATTTTAAAAGTTCATTTTGAATATGCTACTTTGAAATAAAACTTCTACTCCATTCCTCCATGCTACTTCACAGGTAAAAACCTCTGCTCTAGAATTTCTTCTGGTTACATATCACTGTAGTGTTATTCTGTCTACCTAGAATTCTTCAGCTTTATGTTCTTTTAATTCCCTACTTCTCCTTAAATATTCAGCTAATATTTTGACTCTTTTAAATATCCTTTGTCAATCTTAACCTACCTGCAGCCAAATCAGTTTCATGCTCTAGCTCTTAGATCTCTGTGCCTGCCTTCACCATGTACTTTAATGATCCATTTACATGTCTGTAATTCTTCAAAAGATCATGTCTGATTCTTCACCATAAAAACAGACCCTAGCACATGCCTGGAATGTAACAGGAACTCAGCAAATGATGCATGAAAAAGAACTAGAACTGTTGCAGGATATGGCTATCCCTGTCAATCCCACGTAGACTGTAGGCATCAAATCCAGGTTCCTGCATGCCTGCCATCTCAAATTGTCATCACAAAGGTGTATACAAGGGAGATCCATTTATTCCTTCCTTACCTTTTATGTCATTTCCTTGCGGTCCCCAGCCTATCCAGATCATCCCTCTTGTCTTCCACTTTTCTAATTACTTCTAAACCAAAGGCTTAAATGACCACAAAAATGTTCCAGAAAGCTTCTCGTAGAAATTCTATAATATCTCTCAGGTCAGCCTACACCCTGGTGGTATAGCTTTATGATCTGAAATTAGAGCCTCATAATCTATTCCTATTTCTGTAACTGTCACAATTTGGATTAGGTTATGCCTCTGGGTTCAAAGATTTCACTGTTAACAGAGCTGCCGTTTCCCATGTATAGAAGAGACCAGTTCTCTCCACCAAAACCACATGGAAGCTGACAATTAGGCTGACACTAAAGCCTCCTCTTGGTGAAACTAGCACTGTTTCTAGCTCTGTTTCTTTGTCTCACATACCATTTGAACCATATGCTTCACAGAATAATAATAGCTCACTGTTATAGAGCACTTATTATTAGATAGATATAGATATATTCATTCAATCTTTACAACAAACCAAATGATGTTGGTTCTATTATTACACCCTTTTTACTAATGAGAAAAGTGAATTGGAGAATGGTTCTTCAAAGCTTGCCTCAAGTAACATATCTTAGGACTAAGGCAGGGTTGTCTGTGATATTTACAAAAAATGTGATATATTAAGTCAAAGTCAATCCTTCCAACTGGTTGTGCACATATCTAAGCTGACCCTTTGTTGCCAGAATTAAAGATTTGTGCTGCTTGCCACACAACTGAAAACTTAAAGGAAACAGGTATACTCAGGGTCTGCCCTGAGGAAAACAGGTGAGGCTTTTTCAATCTCAAATCTTCATCTTTAGGGGCTCCAGAGGCTTTTATATGAGAAAAATGAATACAGTGGGACAAGAAACAGGAAATTCATAATTCATGTTTTGGGTAGGGTCTTCATCATATAGAGGTGTGTTTTCTTTCATCTTTTCTGGTAGGAACATCGCAGTGGACTTTGAACACCTGTGGCTAGTTATCCAAAACTGGGGTGGGATAAAAAAGAGAGGGAGAGGAAGAGATAGTTTTAAATAAACTCTTGTTACATTTTCTCCCCTCATAGGAAGAAAGAGGAAAAGAAACATAATAAAAAATCTTTAAACAATCAGAATATATTAGACCAAGAATAGTAGATAGTTTATATACCTCTCTTATAGATGAAGAAGTAAGGCTATGAAGGGGAAAGTTGTAAGGAAGCATCATGGTGAGAAACCATAAACCTTTAAGTCATTACATTGTCCCCTAAGCACTCCAGTTTGAAGTTCCATGTACAGCTCTTAAGAGATAGTCCTAGAAAGCCAGGTATGATGGTGCATGCTTGTAATCCCAGTACTTGGGAGACTGAGACCGGAGGATCAGGGTTCATGGCCAGCTTCAGCTACTTAGTGAGGCCCTCCACAACTTAGTGAGACCCTGTTTCAAAATAAAGAGTAAAAAAAAATAGGACTGGGGGTGTAGCTTGGAGGTAGAATGTTCCTGGGGTAAATCCCCAGTACCACAAAAAAAAAAAAAAAAAAAAAAAAAAAAAAACAGAGAGAGAGAGTCCTAGATTCTGGTCTTAGAGTCTTTCTTAATTTGAGTAAATGTTACTTCTAGATAGATGGAGAAGCTGCCTCTTTTGATCCAAATCTTGGGGTTATATTTCCATTCTATACCACAGGTAATATCTACCTCATTAACCTGCCTTCTCTCTAAAACTGCAGACAAAATGATATGTATGTAATGATAGGACTAATAGAGTTGACAAGTAACTCCAGGGAGTTGTCCTGAGTAAAAAGGTGCTCTATACAAAAACATTTTTAAATGTAAAATGTAGTGAAACCCCATAAAATATTATAATACAAAGTGTGAAGATTTATTATACAAAACATTTTCAAGCCGGGCGTGGTGGCGCACGCTTGTAATCCTAGCATTCGGGAGGCTGAGACCAGAGGATCCGGGTTTGCGGCCAGCCTCAGCTACTTAGTGAGGCACTGCAACTTAGTGAGACCTGGTTTCAAAATAAAGAATAAAAAAATAGGGCTGGGGGTGTAGCTCGGAGGTAGAATGCCCCTGAGTTCAATCCCCAGTACTGCAAAAAAAAAAAAAAAAAAAAAAAAAAAAAAAACATTTTCAATGAAACAAATCAAAGAATTAAATAAATGGGGAGATATATTCATGGATAGAAATACTTAACACTGTCAAGATGTCAGTTCTTCCCATTCTGATCTATAGAATCAATACAGTCCCAAGATAAACCCTACAATGTTTTTTTTGTGGATACCAAAAACTGACTCTGGGAAGAAAGATAGCACACTAGAGGCATTCAGCATTTACCAGCCACTACATGAGACTGAACCAAATTAAGGTGTGCAGGTTCATGATAAGGTAGGGGGATTGTGGGAAAGTGCTAGAGTGAAACTTGAGAGAGTCAGTGACAAGATAAATACAGCTATGATGATTTTCTAAATAATAAGAGAAATAGAGCATACCAGCACAGACCATGCAGCAGCTCACTATGGAGGACATGGAGGGGATGGAAGTACTCCTTCACTGGACTGAGAGAATTCCAGTGCTCTCTAGAAATCAGATACTCCTACCAGGCAGTTATGCAATCAGAGCAGATAGGAGACCTTGCATAGCAAGCCAAGGTAGAAGAGGTTTCAGATAGTGCTATGATGGAGAATCTTCTTAATAAGGGTCCTGCCACAGTACCTTAATAGATGGATCTTGAGCAAGGCTCAGTCCGCTAGAGTCCTGCAAGGCAGACAATTCCAAAAAGAAGGAATTCATGGAATATCCCACTTTGTATTATTATATTCTGGAAATTTTGGGTGCTTTGGGTTTTGGTTTTTGTTAATTGTAAAGAAAAACTTCTTAGATACATGCGGCCTATCAGATACTGACCTCTTAGCGACCTCGTCTCATTCCACACCAATCGAGGGACTCCTGACCCTGATGCCAGGAGGGCTGGACCTCAGCAGGGTCCCACTGTCTAAGCTTGCTACACAGGAGGTAAGAAACCTCTGCATTTTTTTAGGTCTCCAAGACCCAACGGCCACCTCTCTACTGAATTAATGAGTACCCACCCTGAGAGTCAGTTAGGGCCCAGGAAAGTGAATGTGAAACCTATCTGTTGAGACCTATAGGTGATGGGAAATGTGATGAAAATACCTTTCTCTGTAGTATCCTCCCCTGCCAAAAAATAACCATACTCCAATCATGGGTAAAATATTAGTCAGAGCCTAAATAAGGAAAAATTCTAAAAAAAAAAAAAAATCAGGCCAGCACTACTTAAATTCATCAATGTCTTTAAAAAAAGAAAAGTCTGAGTGAGAAATTATCACAGTATAGAGTTGCCTAAGGAGATATGATGACAAAATATAGTATTGTGGATGGGATTCTGGGACACAAAAAAAGCATTATAAAAACAAACAAACAACAACAAACCTAAGGAGCCTGGCATTGTGGCCCATGCCTGTAATACCAATACTTGGGAGTCAGAGACAGAAGGATCACAGGTTCCAGGCCAGAGTGCAGTAACTTAATGAGATCCTATTTTAAAATAAAAAGGACTAGACAGGTGTGGTGGTACACATTTGTAACCTCAGTACTTGGCAGGTTAAGACAGGAGGATTGCAGGTTTAAAGCCAGTCTCAGCAATTTAGTGAGGCCCTCAGTAACTTGGCAAGACCCAGTTTCCAAATAAAAAAATAAAATAGGTCTGGGGGTGTAGCCTGGAAGTAGAAGGTTCCTGTGTTCCGTCCCCAGTACCATCACACACACACACACACACACACACACACACACACACACACACACACACACACCCCAAAGGAAATACTAATAATCTATGTTTATAATAATGTATCAGTATTGGTTCACTAAGTATAAAAATGTACTAGGCTACATACGATATTAACTACAGGAGAAACTTAGAGTAGGTATACAGAAAAACTTAAGAGTAGGTACACAAAAAATCTCTTTACTGTTTTTGCAACTTCTCTGTATATCTAAAACTATTCTAGAAAACAACCCAAATGCTCATCAATAAATAAAAGGATAAACACTCATACAATAGAATGTTTGACAGCACCCATAGAATGTGCTGTCATTCAGCCACAAAAAAAAAAAAAAAAAAAAGCGAAATACTGATACAACCTACCTCATGTGTTACCAAGGAAAAAACAAAATAAACTCTAACTTCACATGTTAGCAGTCACATAGCCAGACAATATATTATGAATCTCCCACTAGCTTTGCTATAGATAACACCTTCAATATGTGGATTATGATGATGAAAGTTGTCTAGATTACTCTTCAAGGACCTGAAAGTCACTTTTGCTGAGAACACTAACTGTTAACTTGGAACTATGGTGGGAAACACTAGACCATGAAAGAAAAAAATAGATGGCATGCAAATTTCTGGAAGATTGCCATTTATTCCTATAAAAGACATAAATATTTGTTTCTTTTATTAGCCTATACCTCCTCCTCATTATTCGTGTCTTATATCTATAAGCCCTCCACCCACTCCACCCCATCCCTATATGAGAAACTGATTTGTGAACATGGGTTCTCATTTTTCCTTTCTCTGCCTTTTGAATAAAACCTTTCTTGTCTCCTGGCCACTAGTTTTTCACTGGGATGAGTTTCTGAACTTGAGTTTGATAACATATGGAGAGAACTCAAAACAATCATGCTAGGTGAAAGAAGTCCAGACACAGAAGTTTTCAACTTATTTTCTATTTGTATGACATATTGAAAATAGTAAATCCGTAATACAAAAAGAAAATCAGTGATCACTAGGGACTGAAGAAAAAAAAATAGAAAGTAAGTGTTTAGTGGGTACAATGTTTCTTTTGGGGGCTATGATAATATTTTAGAACTATATATAGGAGATAGCTGTACAATACTGTAAATGTACTAAATGCCACCAAAACCATATACTTTAAAATGATTAATGTTTCCAAATTTTACTTTAGTAAAAATATATGAATTAAAAAAATCAGAAACTATTCTAGAATAGTTTAATAGTTTTTATTTTTAAATGTAAAAAGCTATAATACTTTCTTCTTATCTATCATAACAATAAATATAAATATTACTTTATTGTAAAACTCTTAATTCATGTACCATAGGATGTTAAATCATGAACATAAGAGAATATATGCAAAGCTATTATGATAATGAAAGGTCTAAGTAAAAAAGTAATAGTACTAGAGAAGCTGAAACAGGAGGACTGCAGATTTAAGGCCATCCTCAGCAGCTTGTTGAGAACCTGTTTCCAACTAAAAAAATAAAAAGAGCTAGTGGTGTGTCTTGGATATAGAATGCCCCTGGGCTCAATCCCCAGCACCAATAAGAAGAAGAAAGAGGAGGAGTAAGGGGAGGGGGGGAAGAAGAGGAGGAGAAAAGAAAGAGAATTAGGATATGTTACTAGATTACATCAACTCTAAATTTTTGTGATTCTAATTTTTTTTTCCTGTTTGACTTAATTTTCTGCCATGTCCAAAAGAATTCTGCAATTAGACCCAAGGTAAGCTGCGTATTCCAATCAGACCCAAGATAAACTGGGTATTCATCTGATTACAAGTAAAGCCATGTTATGCTCAAAATCTAGCATAGGGAAACATGTAAAACATATCAAAGTCAATCACTAAACTGAACCTGAGAAGGATGGAGGGGGAGGGAGTGGAGCGGGAATTGGGGAATGGTTAAATGAGAAATGTGTGCATGTATGCCTTTAGCAGCTTTTACCTAACAAAGATGTATGATTACAATGTACCAGTAAATAAATAAATAAATAAATAAATAAATAAATAAAAATAAAAAAGAAACAGAATGTTCATGGTAAGAGTATAAATACAAAAATATGCATACCCTTTGCCTCAGCAAGCCTACTTCTAAGAATAGACCCTGCAGAGACAAGTACACAAAGAGTAAATGCACAAACAGCCATTAGAGTATCCTGTATAATAGTAACAAATTACAAATAGCCTTGAACTAGTTAAATAATTAATGGTACACATTCAAATGCACAATGTAGCAAGATGGAGCCATTAAGAATGATAAATACAAGTGGGGCATCATGGCGCACACCTGCCATCCCAGTACTTGGGAGGCTGAGGCAGGAGGATCGCAGGCTCAAGGATAGCCTCAGGAGTGAGACTTCCAGCAACCCAGCAAGACTCTCTTTCAAAACAAAAAATAGAAAGGATTGGGGATGTAGCTTAGAGGTAGAATGCCCCTAGGTTCAATCCCTACTCACACAAACACACACACACAGAATAAATACAATCTGTCACTACAGACATGGAAAGATTTAAAATATATTAGTGATTTTTTAAAACTTCAAAACAAAATAAAAATCAGCAAAGCATAATGTTTAAGAACTAAGACTCTGAAATAAGAGTCCCAATTATGAATCCATAATCATCCAAGTACTGGTTCAGTATACTGAACAAATCACTTAACTATCATAGGGTTCAGTGCCCTCATTTATAAAATGGGATTAATAATGGTATCAACCACATCAGATTGCTGTAAAGATTAGATAACATATTGAAGGCAAGTTTGATTTCTGTGTGTCTGTAAAATAATGACTCACTAAGTTAAATTATACCAATTATTTAAAATAATTATTCACTTATAAAAGAATCCAACAGATATAAGCATGCAGATGGTGATATCCACAAGGTTATACAATGGAATGTTATCCGAATATGGATATGGGGAGATGTCTTACTGTTTTTATTTTTAAATTTCTAAAAACAGATTTTCCCCCAAAAACAAAAGTGATTTCATGATAGGTTAACCTACATTATAACTAAATATTAACTATTTTATTTTGCCTTGAATCATAATTACCATGTATGTACATTATCCACCAAACATGCACTCCCCTTGAAGGTGAGGACTGTCTAATTCGTTAACATGGGCTTTTACTTTACCAGTGTCCTATATATCACAGGAATTCAATGAACTTTCCTGAGTAAATGAATGAATTAAGACATCAATCCTGTAACCTATAAAGTCATTTATTGCTAGGAATATGTTCTGAGAAATGTGTCATTGGGCAACTCTGAAGTTGTGTGAATATCATAGAGTACCCTAATGACAAACCTAAATGGTATAGGTCAATCACTCAATATGACCTTTTAAGGCCATCAAGACATGTGTTTAACACAAGAGGTATGAGGCTGTCACCTG
Source organism: Graphiurus murinus (assembly GCA_004027655.1). Classification (NCBI taxonomy): domain Eukaryota; kingdom Metazoa; phylum Chordata; class Mammalia; order Rodentia; family Gliridae; genus Graphiurus; species Graphiurus murinus. Next base: position 11,133 of record PVLC010003158.1, read on the forward strand.
GGTAAGCTAGCACACAGTTTTATTGTTGTTGTTGTTTTGTGGTACTGGGGATTGAATGGAGATACATTCTACTTTTGAGCCACACATCCAGTCCTATTTTACTTTTTATTTTGAAACAGAGTCTCAATGAGTTGTGGAGAACCTTACTAAGTTGCTGAGGCTGGCCATGAACCTGCAATCTTCCTGTCTTAGCCACCCAAGTACTGGGATTACAGGTGTGCCCCACTGAATCCAGCTCAGCATATTAGTTATAAATGTTCTTTTTTTCTCATAAGTAAAAGGAATATGCTCTAAAATAATGAAAAAGTATAGTATAGCAAATACATATACCAGTAACAGTCACTTTTTATCAAGTACAAAGTACTGTACATAATTGTATATGTTATATTTTTATAAGACTGACAATGCAGTAGACTTGTTCACACAAGCAGCACTACAAACGTGTGTCATGGTTATGATGGCTATGATATTACTAGGCAATAGGAATTTTCCTGTTCCACTATAAATATATGAGACCACTGTTACATATGTGGTTCATTATCAATCAAAATGTCATTATGTAGCACACAACTGTACTATAATAAACTTACAAGAGTATATTATGAGGAGGATAACAAAATATTTAGAAGGTTGTATTATTATACTGGAAAGAGTATGAGCTCTAGAGTCAGTGGGATCTGGATTCAAATCACAAATCTGATCTTTAGAAGGCAATTGACTTTGGACAATATAAATATATTGAGCAAGTTTTATATAATACAATGTTGGGTATACACAGAATAATAAGACAAGGTCCATTCTTTGTGGTATAACAGAGTAAAATGAGAAAAAAAAGATACAAAAACAACTCATGACAATAGAGAGTGAAAACAATATAGTTATTATGGCTGTAAAGTGTTGTGATCAGGAATCTGTTGCAAGCTTAGAGAAAGTGATCAATTCTACTTATAAAGAATCAGCAACATTTGCCTTAGATATTAAAGAATGAAAAAAATCCACAAAAACAACTTCTCTTTGCTTTCCTCATCCTATCTATCCTCCAATCTCCTACAATAGTCTCTTGACTAACTCTAGTCCTAATAGCTCCTCCACTATCTTTATCCAGCAATATCCAGAAATACCTTCTGCAAATGTAAATACAACAATCCCTATCCTATGAAGAACCTTCAGTGAGTTCTCTCTATGATAAAATCTAAAATAATTCAAAATATTTTAACACAGCTAAGAGTTATACAAAAAGCATACAACAAATGTTTATTGAATATATTATTTGTTGAATAGAAAAGGTCAGAAAGTATGAAAAGTGTTAGAAAATAACATGAAGTTAAAATTACTAGATCTTAGAGACTGTCAGGTGAATGTTGAGGTAGAAGGCTTAAAATATGGTTCCTTTCTCCCAATATTACAGAGTCAGGCATGTAACAATTATTTTATAAAAGCTGTTGGATTAATTCTATTCTTATGACTTAAAAATAATAATAATTTAGGTCCTAAAATATCAGGATCTGGCTTTGTAAGACTGTTTAAATTCCTTGCAAACAACTATATTTACAGATCATGTTTCTAATCCCTAGACAAAGTTGATTCATTTATTTTGTAATCATGTATATTTTAAGAAATAACAAATTTGGCATATCAAAGTTATAGAAATGATTAAAATATGTATAGAACTTAAAGCAAACTTTTTATAGCATACCATTTCTCAAGTCTAGGTTATGTCAACGACACACATTTAAAATATTAATATTAAATGATAACAGTATTTTTAATTATGGTAGACACATCTGAAAACCCCAGCATCACACTCCAAACTTTACCATTTTGAACTCTTCTATACATAGGCAAAACCAAAATAACAGAAAACAGTTTGACTCTGGCTCTTAGTCATTTATAATTCCATGCTTTAATTATCCTTTAAAGTTCTAATAATTCCTTTCCAAGAAACAGGTAGAACTTAGGGAATGGTGATTTGAGGATATCAATAGACACTCTCCATTGAAACAAATGTAACTCATGAAAATTATAAAAAGAAACCATTAAAAGTATCTTAAATTGCTTCTAAGTCAGATATAGAGAAACATTTAGTGAAGGAAATTTACTAAATTGTGGCAAGAACAGCAAGAGTTTATAATATAGTCATGTGCCACCTAATGATGACCCAGCCAACAATTGACTACATATACAGCAGTGGTCCCATAAGACTATAGTGGAACTGAAAATTTCCTATGGCCTAGTGATATCTTAGACAATATAACATGGTAGCACAAGGCATTATTGACATGTTAGTGGTGGTGGTGTCAGTCTTATATAGGTAAAGCACATATAATTATGTGTAGTATATAATTATGATAATAAAATAAATGAATGTTATTGATCTATGTATTTACTACACTATAATTTTATCATTATTTTAGACTTATAAAAAGATATTGTACTATAAAACAGTGTGCCATATTATAATGGCAGCAGCTTCATCTTGTGTTTACCACATCCCTTGATTATGTCACCATGTCAAGTAATTGACCTCTATCATCTTGGTTTATGTAAGTACATTCTATGATGTTCACATAACTGCAAAATCATCTAATGATGCATCATCAAACAATGAATGACTATCGCTGACCCATGACTCCTCCCATCACTCCACATCACCACTCCAACCCCAGCTCTTAACTAGGACTACAGTTGGTGGGCAGACACCAAACATCTATCACTCCCCTAAAGCTTCATGTTGAATAATCATGAATCCAAGAAGGTACATTTGAGATAATTGAGGTCCCTTCATCCACCCTCCCTCCACTCATAGGGTAAAAGCTCTACATAATGTGAATAGAGCTAAGTAGGCCTGGGTTGCTCCTGCCCCAGCTATCTCATGAGGTTGAAGTTCTATGTCAGGATGAGCAATAAAAGACTAGATGCTATCATCCTGATCCATCATTCAACTTACAAAACAGAGATGTCACACTGGACACTCTCCTTGTTTGTAACTCTAGTGGAGTAGCACAGAAATTATGCTCCAAAAGAAAAGTAGGGCATAAGAACAATCATAGAAGCTCTCTCTAAATAGATAAAATTTTATTTGGTATAAAGCATGAGAAAGTTCATGCCTAATCACATTATAGGAAATAGTAGCAACATTGGTGATGACTAAGGAAGAGGTGGTTGGGAACTCCAAGATACTAGAAGCAACAAGCAAAATGTGACACCAGAGAATAGTTTAACCAAGTCAATCTAGAAAATGAAAAAGCTTTCATTGATCAGGGGGAGGGGGGGACCTCAAACTGGCTATGCCTTGCTCCTACAAAGGAATTGGATTTTAATTGAAATGGACAAGTTATACATCAGAACACTACCAAAAAATGCAGCAGATAGTTAACAATTAGTGGTGGCTAAGAGCCAAATATATACCAGTAGAGGTAAACCAGCCCAACACATAATGGAGAAATCAGAGAAATGGAACACTAACAGACCTCAGCTGGAACCAGAGAGATCCCTTGCCCCTGGAACTTAAGGATACTATGTATACACCCATGGTTGCACCCTCAGAAGAGTTACATCAGAGAGACTTCTTACTGAAAAAAAAATTCACTGAACCAGCCTATCCAAGTCAAAAAGAAAAAATAAAAAAGTAAGCAATAAGCCCAAGTACTCAAAGTTGCTACATTATATTATTTAAATATAAAATTTTCAATAAAATTTATGAGATGTTCAAAGAAAGAAGAAAATGTTACCCATACTCAAGGGAACAAACAAAGTAGTAGAAACTGCCTTTAAGGAACCTGGATATTGATTAATTGAACAAAAGATTCTAACACAGCTATTATAAATATATTTTCAAATAACTAAAGAACACAACATTAAGTACTAAACAAAGCATAATGACAAAATATAATCAAATAAAGAATACCAACAAAGAGAATTTTAAAATTCTTCTTTTAAGTGACTTAAAACAACTTAATAGGAAAATTTAAAATGGCAGAATAGAGGAAGGCAGCATACTCCAGTTGCCCTGTGCCTTGGAACTGAACCAGCGGGCATACTGCTTCTTAGCTAGAGCAAAAAAGCAGTCCAAACTTAGCAGAAGAAAGACAATCTGAACTTAGCCATAGCACAAAGTGGAAGCCACACAATGATGTCTGAAAAGAGTTCCATGCTTCTCAATTGGTGAGCAAAGGGCTGAGGCAAGAGCCATCATGACAATCCCACATTGAAGCTGCCTGCTGCAGGAATCCAGGAGTTCTCTACCATAATGGCCTGTAATTAGAAATCAATAACAAACATATACAGAGAAGTTATACCAATACATGAAGATCAAACAATACCCTTTTGAATGGAGACTGGATCATAGGAAAAATAAGGGGAGAAATTTAAAAATTACTAAAATTAAATGAAAATGAAGACATAACAAAATCTCTGGGACACTATTAGATAGTTTTAAGAGAAAAACTGATAGCATTGAGTGTCCACATTCAGAAGAAAAAAAATTTTCCAAGTAAATAACCCAATGATTCATCACAAAGTCCTAAATAAACAGGAACAAATTAGCCCCAAATCCAGTAGAAGAAAGGAAACAATTAAAATCAAGAATAAATAATTAAAATAGAGAATTAAAAAAATACAAAGGAGAAATCAAATGAAAATTTGACTTTTTGAGAAGATAAATAAGATTGATAAACTGTTAGCTGATGCTAACCAAAAGAAAGAGAAAAATGACCCAACTTAATAAAATAACAGCTGAAAAGGGAGATATCAACACAGCATGGAAATTCGGAGGATCATTAGGAGCTATTTTGAGAACTTATATTCTAATAAGTCAGAAACCTATAAGAAATTGATGAATTTCTAGACACATATAACCTACCTAAATTGAACCAAGAGAAACCTAAACAGACCAATTTACAAAACAACAACAAAAAGGAGATTAAAGATGTAATAAAAAACCCTCCAACAACAAAAGTCCAGGGCCAGATGGATTCCCATTTGAATTCTACAAGACCTTTAAAAAGGAACTAAATTCACTGCTCCCCAAATTATTTCAGGAAATGGAAAGAGATGGAATACTCCCAAATCCATTCTATGAAGCCAGTATCACCTTGATACAAAAACCAAATAAAGAAGCCTCAAGAAAATAAAATTACAGACCAAAATATCCTTAGTGAACACAGATACAAAAATTCTTAATAAAATACTAGCAATTGGCATTCAAAATCATATCAAAAAGATTGTGCACCATGATCAAATTCATTTCATTCCAGTGATGCAAGGGTGGTTTAATATATGCATGTCAATAAGTGAAACTTATCACATAAATAAAATCAATCATAAAAGTTGCATGATCATCTCAATAGATGTAGCAAAAGCATTTGACAAAATCCAGCACATATTCATGCAAAAAGAAAAAAAAACTGAAGAAATTAGGGACAGTAGGAACTTTCCTCAATATCATATGATAAACCCAAAGCCAACATCATACCGAAGAGGGAAAAATTAAAAGTATTTCATCTAAAATGGAATAAGCAAGAATGCTCACTATCACCACTCCTATTCAACACTGTTCTTGAAATCTTAGCCAGAGCAATACAACAATAAAAAGAAATTAAAGGTATATAAATAGGGAAAGAAGAAGTGAAATTGTCTCTGTTTGCAGATGGCATGGTTCTCTATAGAAGACCCAAAAACCTCAACCAAAAGACTTGTAGAGCTGATACACAAATTTAGCAAAGTAGATGGGTACCAAATCAACTTACAAAAATCAATAGCTTTTCTGTACATAAACCACCACTACAATGAAAAAGGTATCTGAAAACAATTATATTTACAATAGCCTAAAATAAAATAATAAGACACTTTGGAATACATATAACCAAGGAGGTAAAAGACTTGTACAATGAAAATTATATAACACTTGAAAATGAAATTGAAGAACTAAAGACTTCCTAGATTCTTGGATAGGCAGAATAAATATTGCCAAAATGACCATATTACCAAAAGTGATCTACACATTCAATGCAACCCCTATTAAAATAATAATGTCATCCTTTACAGAGCTTGAAAAAATGGTTCTAAAATTCATAGAGAAGAACAAAAGACACAGAATAGTCAAAGTAATCCTGACAACAAGAACCATGTAGAGGCATCGCAACAACTGATTTCAAATTATACTACAGAGCTATAGTAACAAAAACATCATGGTACACTGGAGAAAAGAGTCTTTTCAACAAATGGTGTTGGGATATCTCTACACAGAAGAATGAAATTAAACCTACAAAAAAGTCAACTTAAGATGAATCAAAGACCTAGAAATTAAACCAGAAACTTTGCAATTAGTAAAAGAAAACATAGGACCAATTCTCCAACATAGAGACTCCTTCAATAAGATCCCTTAAGCTCAGGAAATAAAATCAAGAATCAATAAATAGAATACCATCAAAATAAAAAGCTTCTGTGCCACAAGGAATATAGTCAAGAGTCTGAAGAGAGATCCCACAAAATGGGAGAAAATCTTTGCCTGCTACTGATAGAGAATTAATATCTAGAACATATAAAGAAGTAACAAAAAGCATAAAAACTTAACACTAAAAAAAAACCCAATTTAAAAATGGTCTATTGAACTGAATAGACAGTTGTCAAATGAAGAAATACAAATGGCCAATAAATATATGAAAAGAATATTCAACATCATTAGCAATCAGGGAAAAGCAAATTAAAACTACAATAAGGAGCCAGGTGTGGTGGTGCACACTTGTAATCCCAGTACTTGGGAGGCTGAGACCAGAAGATCTGGGTTCACAGCCAGCCTCAGCTACTTAGACCCTCTGCAACTTAGTGAGACCCTGTTACAAAATAAAGAATAGAAAATAGGGCTGGGGGTGTAGCTCTGTGGTAGAATGTCCCTGGATTCCATCCCCAGTACCACAACAACAACAACAAAAAACTACAATAAGATTCCATTAACTCTAATTAGAATAACAATCATCAAGAATACAAACAATAATAAATGCTGGTGAGGATGCAAGGAAATGGGAACTCTTACACATGGTTGATAGGATTGTAACTTAGTATAACCACTATGGAGATCAAAATAACAATACATGAGATTTTCCAAGGGACATTCTATATTCAAATCATAACAAAGCTTTTTATTCATTTACTGCAATAGTGGGGGCAAGAGGCAAAAGAAAATGGTGCCAAGGGTTGGGAGTATGGTCAGTGGTAGAGTGCTTGCTCCTAGCATGTACAAAAGAAAAAGAAAAAGAAAAAGGTGCCAACTCTCTAGTATTTCCCCACTGGATGATACCAAGGCAAGAAATGCTAAGGACCTCTCAACAAAAGATTCATGCCTTTCTATGGAAGGGAGGGGAATATGGGGTGGGGAGAAAAGGAAGGAACAAAAAGTACTAAAGCAAAATAGGGAAAAGTGTCTCAGCTGAGTCACCCAGTAAGAAGGCCTCTGAATGAGGGAACCTTGGCTAGGAATTCACATATACATGTATGCATGGTTGGCCAGAGCATCTAAGTCCCTCCAACTTCCTTAAGAAAACTGTAATGCGTTGACTGTTCATCAAGTCTGCTGTTGGAAAAACTGCTTTCCCTGGCAGAAGATCTGCCAGAAGAAATTTTGTAATTGCCCATGATTGAGCTAGAAAGACTACACATAAGACTTTGGCCTGGACTCTGACTCATCACTACAAATTCCAGAAGCTTAATGAACCACAAGTAAAATACACACACACACACACACACACACACACACACACACACACACACACACATCCAAACCTAGACATATAGTAATCAAAAGAAAAAGAAAAATATTGAAAGCAGTAAGAAAAATACAATTCATCAAAGCCGGGCGTGATGGCACAAGCTTGTAATCCCAGCATTCGGGAGGCTGAGACCGGAGGATCCGAGTTCACGGCCAACCTCAGCTACCTAGTGAGGCACTCCGCAACTTAGTGAGACTCGGTTTCAAAAGAAAGAATAAAAAATAGGGCTGGGGTGTAGCTCAGAGGTAGAATGCCTCTGAGTTCAATCCCCAGTACCGAAAAAAAAAAAAATACAATTCATCAAATACAATAAAGACCAATAGGATTGATAGTTGATTTCTCTTCAGAAATAATGGAGCCAAGAGGAAAACAAAAAATATTATAATATTAGTATGATAGAGTATAGTATAGTATACAGTATAATTTTGAAGCAAGTTCTGATAAATAAATATGTACATTCTAAGTCTAAGGGCAACTACTAAAATGATATAACTCAAAAAAAAGTTTTAAAATCACTAAAAGATACAAGGTAAAGTGGCACAAACCTATAAATCTAGTACTTGGGAGGCAGAGACAGGAGTATTGCAACTTACAGTAACTTAGTGAGACCCTGTTTCAAAATAAAATAGGGGTGGGGTATAGCTCAGAGGTAGAATGTCCCTGGGTGCAATCCCTAGTACCACAAAAAATTTTAAAAGAATTAATATATTGTACTAGGAAATATTACTTAATTCAGAAGATGGAAGTGAAGGAGGAACAGAGTAGCTGAAGACATAGATATCTAGAAAACAAAAAGCAAAATGGAAGACATAAACTTATCCATATAAATTATTACATTAAATGTGAATGGATTAAATAATTCAGTCAAAAATTAGACAGCATAACTCTGGAGAAAACAATAACAACATCCAACTCTATAGGAGATACACATTAGATTCAAAGACACAATTATGTATAATATTTTAGTCAGCTTTTTCTTTACTGTAACCCAAATACCTGACAAGAGCAACTTAGAAGAGAAAGAGATTTTTGAGCTCGGTTTTGAAGGTTTAGTCCCTGCTCAGCAGGCTTCAAGGGAGAAAACATCGCAGAAAGGTGCATGATGGAAAAAAGCTGCTCTCAGCCCACAGTGCAGATATAAGCAGAGGGAGAGGAGGGGACCAGCAACCATATCCTCAGTTATCTACCTCCTCCAGCCATGCTCCCCCTCTGAACTTTGCAGCATTGGAAGGGGATTCCATACCCAAGCCACAACAGGATATAAGTAAATCTGTGAACAATGATAGGCCATACAAACAGCAACCATAAGAAGGCTTGTTGCTATACTAATATGAAACAAAATGAATGTTTAAAATGTTATTAGAGATAAAGAGGGAAGATATGATCTATGCATATATGTACCTTACATTAGAATACCAAAATACATGAAGCAAAAAGTGACAGAATTAAAAAGGAGAAGTGGAAAATTCAACAATAATAGAAACATCAACACTCCATTTTTAATGATGAATAAAATAATTAGGAAGAACAATGCTAGAGAAAACATAAATACCATAAAGCCAAAAGGCCTGAAAGACATTCTGAGAACTCCTCACTCAGGTAGTAAATGTAGAATATTCTCCAGGATAGATCACACGCTAGGTTATATGAATTTTAAAGTACTATAAAATATATACTCTGGAAACAATGAAATGAATTTAGCAATTAATTCAGAGGAGAATTTACTAAAGTAATATGTGAAGTTCAAGCAATAAATTCCTAAACAACCAATGAGTCCAAAAATGGATCACAGGTAAATTTAGAAAATACTTAGAGTTCAATGAAAAGACAAATTTATGGAATGTAGCTTAAGCAATGCTTAAAAGGAATTTTTTTAACTGTAAACTCCTATATTTAAGAAAAAGGAATACATCAACCCAAGTAACCTAACCATCACCTTAAGAAACTAGAAAAAGAAGGGCAAGTAGAAGGAGGAAAATAATGTAGAATACAAATTAATGAAACAAAGAATAGAAAAAGAATAAAGAAAATCAACAAAAGTTGATTCATTGAAAAGATGAAATAAAATTGTGCTAAATTAATCTTTCCCTTAAAGGAGTTGGGGGGGAGGTGGAAAAGTCCAAAACACTTGAAGTATATATTTATAGTTAGACCTGGGTTTAAATCCAGCACTGTCAAGTATTATGACTTATTTATTCATTCATAAGATAAAAATAATTAAACCTAATTTGCAGAGTAATTAAGAGGTTTTGAACAAAAGCTTCCAAGTATTATTCCTAATATATTATAGTAATTCAATAAATCAGCACATTTATAAAACCTTTAAAATTTTATATGTGGAATCTAAGAAAGTAAAATTGATGAAAATTGAGAGTAGAATGGTGGTTACCAGAAGCTAGCAGGGTAAGAGGATGGAGACAAGAGGACCAAAGGGTAGTTAGACAGGAATAATAAGCTTTCAAGACCTCTTGCACACCAAGGTGACCTTAATAATAATGAATACTTCATACTTACTAAAAGAATAGGTTTTAAATGTTTTCACTTCAAACGAGGAGCAGTGGTACACACCTGTAATCCCAGTACTTAGGAGGTTGAGATAGGAGGCTCATAGATTCAAGGTTAGCACTTGGTAAATAAGCAAGACCCTGTTTCAAAATAAAATAAAATAAGGCTAAGGATTTATCTCAGGGGTAGAATTCCCCTGGGTTCAATTCCCAGTGCCACACACACAAACACAAAATATTTTCACTAAAAAGAAAAATATGCAAGGTTATAGATATGCTAATTAGCTTGATATAATTATTCTACAATATATACATTTATCAAAACATCATGTTATATCTCATAAATATATACAATTTTAATCTGTCAATTAAAAATAAATTTTAAGTTAAGAAATATTTAAAGGACACGTACAGCATTATTATTGTTTCATTCAGAACTCTGTTGACAATTAATTGCACAGATAATTAATATACTTTTTTTAGGATGGTAGTGATGCCACAGTGTTCTAAAAACATATAAAATTAAATTTCTAATCTTACTGCAAATTCTACAAGTCAAACTGAATTCCAGCAATAATTTTTGAAAACTATTTGCAAGGGTTTTTCTTTGTTAAAGCCCATATGCCACCTGCTCACAAATTCAGCCACTTCTACAGCTTCCCATTAGGAAGAATGCCAAAACAGCAACCTGAGCTAGAAAGAAGTGTCACAAAAAAGAATGTTGTCACTACTTACCACTCAGCATCACGGAAAATTGATAAGCAAAATTCCAGAATATACGAAAGTGCCAAAAAAAATTCCTCAGGCTAGGTCACATAAATTATGGGTAAATGTAACTGGAAAAAAGGATTGTCATCTCATGTTATAGTTCATTAGGTAGTCTCAGGGACATTATCAAATGTGAAGGAAAACCATTACATAAACCTTTTATCCATCCCACTGATGCATTTTCAAAATACTCAAAAAAGCATAAAGAAACTTTTTCAGATGACATTTATAGTAATATAAAAATAAATATATAAATAAATATTTAAATACCCTCAATTCTACCCTGCAGAGATAATCATTACTTATATCTTGGGATGCCCTCTTCAGATCTTTTTTATAAATATTTATATTTTACATGGTTGAGATAAAACTATGTAGTATGTCATGTTTAGATATAGAATGCCCCCAGAAGTGTTCATGTATTAAGCTCAGGGTTGACACATAATGGATTTATCTGAGTGGTGGCCCAGGAAGGTAGAGAATGTGTTCTGGCAAGCATTCTTGCAGCAAAAATCTAAAAGACTGACCATATAACTTAGAGGAAAGAAGATTTATTTTCTTATGGTTTCAGGTTCAGTCCATATGAGGCCTGAAACTGCAGACTTTGGCATGGCAGTAGGAAGTGGAGAGAGGTAGAGCACATGGGCTATTCTCACATCATGGAAGCCAGCAGCAAGAGAGAGAATAGGGGAAAGAGGAACCATTTATATAATCCCCAAGGCTGCACCCACAGAGAACCACTGCAGACACGCCCTACAGGTCTACTGTGTAATACCCAAGAAAATGCATTACAATGGATTTATCCACTACTGGGATTACAACCCTCAAGATTTTATTATATCAACTGCAAACACCAATTTATGAGCTCGTCAAGGGGCCATTCTATAACCATAATGGTGTCACTGGAGAAGGTGAGTCAGGGGTGGGGGAGGTGCAAGTGCAGCCTGATGATTATATATGGTTCCTCTTCCCCCTCACTTGATCTCTTGCTTCCAGTCTCTATGAGGTTAGGAGCACAGTCTATGTGTTCTTCTCTCTGCTTTGTGAACTGAACACAAAACTGTGAGCAAAAAAATATTTCTTCCTCTGAATTACATGGTCAATTCTTTATATTATAGCTATGGGAATGCTGACCAATGCAGAAATTGGTACCAAAGAAGTGGGGTTGCTGCTATATCTAAGTCTGACCATGTGTTTTGTGAGTCTTTGGGACTATTTTGTGAGTGGGAATTGGAAGGGCCAGAATGTGGCTAGAAAGGGGGATGGTAGAGACTGTGCTAAGGAGATTTTGGAGGGCAAAGAGGACTCTATAGGAAAATGGAGTAGAGGCCACATCTGTTACATCCTGGCAAAGAACTTATCAGCATTTTTCCCATGTCCTGAAACTTTGTATGAGGATGAATTTAAAGATGATGGGCTGGTTAAACTGGCAGAGGAAATCTCAAACCAGCCAAAATATCTGTAAGTGTGCTATGGATATTGATGTCCATGTTCAGAGAATAGTACACTGGATTTTGGGAGTGGAAAGTAAAGTAGAGAGACTTCATAACTTTGCAATTTGGCCAGAAAGGCATATGTAAAGCTGTGGCCGAGAAAGATGATGCTATGAAAGAAAGTAAAACAGTTGAAGGAAGTCGAATGTTTTGATTGTGAACAAGAGCAGCAATTTGCACTCAGATTCCTTTCCTGTGTCCTTGATGGAGGAGGCTCAGCCCATAATGGGAACAGGCTCTGCTGTGGTCAAGATGGAGAGGAACCCGTTGGCAATGATTAAAGAGGACATGATTACCCTTTCTGTTGGCCATCTATTCAGGGCTCATGTAATGCTAGCTTTGCTGGAAAAATGGAGTCATGGAGGCTCCACTCAGATTTCAGTGGAATGCCTGGGAATACAGGCAACATGTAGCAGGGGCAGAATCCATGTAAGCAGGCCCAAATGAAGCAATCTGCAAAGTTGTGAAGGTGAAGCCAAGGATGCAAGAAAAACTCCTGAGATTTAGAAATTCTAGAAATGTGAAACATCCATGAAGAAAGGCTGCTAATGAAGCCAAGCTGGAACAGGCAGTACACCCCCCACTACATCAGTTAGGCCATAGGGGAAGGGCTGCCAAGGCCCCTTGTAGATTGCTTCTCACCGCCATGTTTCCTGGATGCCAGAAGTGGAACTGCAGTATCAAATGCTTGTCCTGCTAGATTTCGATACTGTTTTGGTCCCATTCCTTCTTTCTATACCCCTACATATCCCCTTTGGAAAGAAAATGTTTACCCTTGGCCATTGTACATTGGATGCATGTAATTTGCTTTTTAGTTTGATTTTCATTTTATTTTATAGGCGCTCGCAGGAGTTTACCTTGATTCTCAGAGGAGATTTTGAACTTCTGGACTATTGAGTGATGCTGGAACTGTTAAGACCATAGGAACTCTTGGATATAGACTAACTGCATTTTGCATTCTGAATTGGTCATGAGTTCTTCAGAGGCCAAAGGTTCAATGTCACGGTTAGATACAGAGTGCCCCCTGTGGTGCTCATGTATTAAAATCAGGGTTGGCAGGTAATAGATTTATCTGGGTGGTGGCCCAAGCCAGTAGGGTATGGCTGAAGAAGGTGGGTCCTTGGGGGTGCAGCCTTGGAATTATACATGGTCCTCCCTTGCTATTGTTCTTGTTTCCAGTCTCCATGACGTGAGGAGCAAAACCTTGTGCTTTTCTCTCTCTCCGCTGTCTGCAACCATTCCCTGAGATCTGTGGTCCCCGAGCTCACATGGACTGAACTCAAAACTGTGAGCAAATAAGTCTTCCTTCCTCTGAGTTACACGGTTACTTCTTTAGATTATATCTCTGAGAATGCTGGCCAATAGATAATATAATAGCCCTTTTCTAATTAATGTTATATCCTACAGGCATTAGCTATCTGTTGCTGCATAATAAATTAACTCAAAATTTAGCAGTTTAAGACAATGAATATTTATTATTTCATGTCGTTTGCAGTTTTTGGAGATAAACAATTTGCTACTTTGGGTTTCTGCTGAATGACAATACCTTTGAGCTTTTCACACACTTCTATTGTTTCATTGAGAAAGTTGGTAAAACACACCCTTAAAATCTTTAGAGGGTTTTTTGTGTCTCTTAGTATTCTGAAGTACTGCCTTTGATCTTTTTGAGGTCTCAACAACGGAATTTACAATAATATCCTCTGTTTCATCTCTTTACTATTGTTCTGATTGTACCCTGAATTTTATCTTTATCTGAAAGACACGGTTTACAATCATTTGTTATCCAGAAGGGCTGGAGACTTTTTAAACCATCAAGTCCTGTATCCTTCATGTTTAATAGTCCTTTCTTTAGTTTATCTAGTTCTTATCACATTGTACTAGCAAAAAGAAACCTGGCAGCACTTTCAACATTCTGCCTAGAATTTTTCTTAGCTACATCACTCAGTTCACTTCGTGCATTTTCTATTTTTTACATAATAGTAGCGACAATGTCGTTAAACTTTCCATTGCTATTTGAACATCTATTATCTTTCCTCCAGACTCCAATAAAGTTTTTTTCTCACTTTCCTTAATGCCTTCACCTGAAGCCTACTCAAAAATAGTCTTGTTTCTTACAGTTTCTTCAGCACTCTACAAGATTTCACTGACGCCCTTCCAAGTTTTTCTTGTATATAGTAAAAGAGAGGTAATGAAATCCTGACCAACTTCCAATAGCAATCTTTTGAATACTTCATTAATACCAATTGAGTACAGCTGAAAAAAAGATAAAGGAGTGAGTTTCACATCGTAAAGCATATCCTAACAATATCCATCCTAATCAAGATTAAAAATAACTCAGAACAAAAATCCTGAGAGGGCTAGGAATATAGCTCAATGGTAGAGTGACTGCCTAGCATTCAGCAGACCCTGAGTTTAATCCTCAGGACAAAAAAAAAAAAAAACAATAACAACAACAACAAAAAACAAAACCAACCAAACAAACAAACAAACTGAAGGCAGACTTTTAAGTCCTATATCAGGTCCCAGGTTTGATATTGCTCTAGGAAGACTTGGAGTACTTGAAATACACAGCATTAGAGTTTATTATGGTGAAAGAACACAACACAAAATCAGTAAAGAGAAAAAGCAAATGAGACAGAGCCTAAGGAAAATAGGCACAAACTTCTAAGAGTACTATCCCAATGAAGTCACACAAGACACTCTGAATTTCTCTAGCAGTCAACTGTGACAACACATGACAAGTGTTGCCTACTATGGAAGCTCCTCTGACTGTGGGAACCCAGAGACATTTAGAGGGTCAGTTACTAAAGCACTTGCCATAAATTACATTTTTCATATAATCTCTCTAGATGAGATAATATAATGTGGTTCAAAAAACAAATATGGAAAACATTTTTATAAAACATTCCAAGAACATTCCAAGAGCAAACCAAGGGCCAATCTCTCTCTCTCTCTCTCTCTCTCTCTCTCTCTCTCTCTCTCTCTCTCTCTCTCTCTCTCTCTCTCACACACACACACACACACACACACACACACACACACAAAGGCCCTTCTTGGAAATTTTCAAAGTTTCAAAATTCATTCCTGCTGGGCTAACTCCTTCT
This sequence comes from Graphiurus murinus, assembly GCA_004027655.1. Classification (NCBI taxonomy): domain Eukaryota; kingdom Metazoa; phylum Chordata; class Mammalia; order Rodentia; family Gliridae; genus Graphiurus; species Graphiurus murinus. Next base: position 26,768 of record PVLC010003158.1, read on the forward strand.
TCCACAATTCCCAGGTTAGAGAGACTTAGAAAACACCTTAGACTTCCCATAGCTCTCCTGTGACAGAGTATACAACCACACAATGTAAGTTCAAGGGGAGCAAGTGATGAGCCAGTAACTGAACTGCATACTAGGACACAGATCTCTTTTCTTTCTCTTAAATGATGAAAACAAAAACAAGACTTTCTTCAACATATCATCCAAAATGGCCACTTTACAATAAGCATTACCAGATATACAAAGAAATATGAAGAGAAGAAACCGAAAAACACTGAGATGTCCCAGATTTTGGTTTTAACAAATAACTTTAAATAACTAAAAATTTCTAACCTAAGAAAAACATTTTAAAGAATAAAGAAAGATTTGGTCTTCAGAGTAAACAAATACAAATTCCACTGCTGACAACAAGAATCTGTAAAGAGAATCAAATGGAAATAATGGAACTAAAATTTACGTTTAAAATTTAGTAATTCAGCCGGGTGTGGTGGTGCACGCTTGTAATCCCAGCATTTGGGAGGCTGAGACCTTAGGATCCGGGTTCGTGGCCAGCCTCGGCTACCTAGTGAGACACTCAGCAACTTAGTGAGACCCTGTTTCAAAATAAAGAATAAGAAATAGGGCTGGGGGTATAGCTTGGAGGTAGAATGCCCCTGAGTTCAATCCCCAGTACCGCACAAAAAAAAAAAAAAAAAAAAATTTAGTAATTCACTGAATGGACTTAACAGTAGATTGAAAATATCAGAATAAAATGACATCATTAGAAAATATCTGCTCTGAAGAACATAGAGAAATAAATTTGAAGAAAAATTAACAAAGCTTCAGGGATCCATGGGAAAATAGTAAACATATAATAGGGGTTACAAAGGCAAAAAGTAAGAATGTGGTAAAAGGATATTTAAAGAAATAATGCCTTAATTTTGTCCATATTTGGTGAAAACCAAAAATTTGCTGATTAGTAAGTTCAATAAAACCCCAGCAAAATAAAAGAAAAATCTTACCTATGCACATCAGAGTTGTAATGGCTTTTATCTTAAATGTTCCCCAAAGGCTATGTGCTAAAGTGTAGGTTGCCAGCCTGTAACCTATGGGGTGATGGTGGAATCTCCAGGGGGTTAGGCCCAGTGGGATGAAGTTAGGTCACTGGAGGCATGCTCTGAAGGGGATTTTGGGACCCTAGCCCATTCCTCTGTCTTTGCTTCCTGGTCACCACTGGAGTGCTCCTTGTCATCATGTTCTGCCTCACCACAGGCCCCAAAGCAATGGAGCCAGCTGACCCTGGGCTGACATCTTTGAAACTGTAAGTGAAAATAAGTCTTTCCCCATTTAAATTGATTTTCTCAAATATTTTGTCACAATGACATAAAGCTAACACAATAGTCAAACAGCTTAAAACAAAACAGTCTTGAAAGCACACAGGGAAAAGAGACATACTGCACATAGAGGATCAATGATATGAATAACAGCTGAGTTCTCATGAGAAACAATGGAGATTATAGGAGAAATGAAGTAATATCCTTAGTTTTTTAAAAAAAATAAAAGAATCATGTCAACCCAGAATTCTATTTAAAGTGAAAATATACCTCAAAAATAAGAACAAAAGGAAGACAATTTCATATAAACAAAACTGAAAGAATTCAGTACCATAAAAATGCATACCTCTCCAAAAAGAAATGCCACAGTATTTTTTTTTGAGATTGATAGACAGATATACAGGATTGAAAGTCAGACAGAAACCTGAATCTAAAAGAAAGAATGAGGTACAATAGAAACGATAATTAGCTATCTGCTAAACATTGTTTTTAATTTGTAATTTTATTAATAGCCAAGTGACTAAGCTAAAATATTAACATTGTAAAGTGGCATTTATAATATAAAAAATAAAATATATAGTATAAAATACCAAAGGATGAGGTAGGGTAGGTAAATGAAGTTAGACTGCTAAAACATTTTTAGTAATGAAGTAGGAAGTGGGAAGTATTAAGTGTCAAATGTGAAGAAGCAGGAAATATAATGTAGAAGATATAAAGTGATACAGTATTGACTCTAGACTTTGATAAGTGAAGGCAAAATGTCTTCATATATATGCAAATACATACATGTTAAATATCTACTGTGAAATTGTCTGCCATCATTTAGTTCAATTTTAAAAGCTCATTATAATTTCCACTTAGATCTTCTTCATGTAACTTTCCAGATATCAGATCATTCCAGTCTCTTGCCTAAATCTCTTCAATAGTTTACCAAAATACATCAAAGGAATACAAATTGCCTTTATTATGACTTATGAGACACTACATGGTTCAAGCCTATCTACCTTCCCAGTTTCATATTTTTCTGCTCTGTTACTTAGCGAACTCTCCTCTTTTCAATTCCTAGAATAAACAATTCCTACATTATGACTTTTCTCCATACTGTTTCCAGCCCTACTTTCTCATGCAGGCCTCCTTATCTTTAAGATCTCAGTTAATAGATTATCCCATCACAGAAGGCTTTCCAAACCAACCATAAAGTTTCTGTAAAAGCTGTATCACTGAATTTTCTTTTTCTCTTTTATAGCACTTCTCACAACATAGGATTATATACTGATTTATTAATTATTTATTAAGTTTTTCATTAGACTTTAGCTCTTTAGGGGTAGGAATCACATCTTTTCATTCATTCATGTATCTCCAATTCCTAGCATTATGCCTGATAAAATGTACTCAATAAATATGTGTTAAATAAATTATAAATATCTACAATACAAAAGGATCCCAGCAATTTTTTTTTCTTTATGAAATTACCACAAGCAAACCTGATAAAATGTGCTTACCTAGCAGCATCCTGGGTATATTATACAGAGTACTTTTCATCATTTTTATTCCTTTTGATAATATTCTGGTATCACATCTTAAAATGACAAGAGCATAATGTGAGATGATTCCCACTGGCTTCAGGGCAGCCATGTTTATAGATCAGCAACATCACTTACAGAATTATAATAGAAAAAAATCCTCTCATTTTATATTTATAATAGGAAAAAAGAATCAACTTAGCATAGCTTCCTAATAGAGAAGATATTAAAATCTAACAACTATACAAGATTGACAGTTCATAACTGGTGGTAACTGGAGAAATAAAAGTGTGCAATGCCTAACCAAGAGCAAAATAATAATCTGGGTGTGGTGGTGCACGCTTGTAATCCCAGTACTTGGGAAGCTGAGACAAGAGGATCATAGGTTCGGGGCCAGCCTCTGCTACTTAGTGAGGCCCTCTGCAACTTAGTAAGACCCTGTTTCAAAATAAAGAATATAAAATAGGGCTGGGGGATGTAGCTCAGAGGTAGAATGCCCCTGGGTTCAATCCCCAGTACCACAAAAAAAAAGATCAAAATAATATACATTATATATAAAAAGAGAAGCAGTTTTTGTATTTTTTGTTTCGTTTTGGTGCTTTTATTTTTTGTTATTTATTTTTTGTCTTTTGCAGTGCTGAGGATCAAACTCAGTGCCTCATGCATGCTAGGAAAGTGCTCTATCACTGAGATACACCCTAGACCCTGGAAGAAGCATTTACATTTTAAAGTAAAGCCAAATAGTTTGCAGAGTTGGGAAGAAACAGAATAGTTATGGTTTCCTAAATATTAAAAATCACTTTAAGGTCATGGAAATGCATAGAAAACCAATGAATGGAAAAACAAAATTAGGCGGTTAGGTAGGTCTAATGCAAAACAATGTGTATTTGGCCTTTATGTATTTCTTTAATGTATTTCTTTAATGAATAAATCCTCTACTTTCTTATATCAGGCCTTAATCATATTTCATCTGAACTGTTAAAATGTCCTCATTACTGTTCTCCAAGTTGTATACCTTATACAATCGCATACACCCAATCCACACTGACTCAAGGACAATCTTCCTGGCAAAGGAAGCTTTTGTATATTTCTACCACTATGGTAGAAATTCAATAGATATAGGCATATACCACATGTAACTAGAAGTCAGGCACTTGTTATTCTCATAAATATGAGCAAATAATTTTCTATACTCAAATTTCTCATTTGTTTAATGAGAAAATGCTCATTTCATATGGATATACTAAATAAAAGTTATCAGTGCATACATAAAAGCCTTTAATAAGGTAGGTACTTACTCATTTGTTGAGTGACTGAACACAATCCATCCAAAAAAAATGAAGTCCATTACTCTCTACCATCTTATTCAGAGCATTCATCATTACCCAGAATTTAAATGTGCTTATAGACTGTCTCCCCAAAAGAATATCAGCTCTATGAGAGCAAGGAATTTGGCAGTTTTATTGATGACTATATCCCCAGAGTCTAAATCACTATTTATCAGATAGAAGGTACTCAAAATTTCTAGCTTTAATTTATTTGGATTGCATCTTAATAGATTGGCATGACTAAGAAGGCCCTCTATCATTTGATACTAAATGGCATTCCAGATTCTCCAACAACAGTCTTCCACGCTTCCTGTTTTTAGGTACATCAAAGTATTCACTTGCTTTCTTTAAGTACAAAATAAACTGTTGGAGTACTACAAGAGAGTTGACACTTCTTGAACAAGGGTAATGGCAATAGAACTAAAGAGAAGTATACAGGCTACTGAAATTCTTTAAAGGTAAGATCAATGAACACTGCATATTCACACTAATGAGCTGTATACGATGGGTGAATAAAAGGGAGAACTTGTTCCCTTATTTCTGGTTTGAGAAACTACATAAATAGAGATGCAGAAGACAAAGTTTGGGGAATGAGTTCAAAGGGAAAAATCTAGAATTCTATCTTAGATTTCATTATTTTTGAAATGTCTATGAGAATCCAGGTAAAGGTGTTAAGACAACTGAACATGCAAATCCTAAGAGTGGAAGTCTGGATAGGGAATTCAAATTTAGGTATCATAAATAAATGGTATGAAAAAGAAAACCTAGAACAATGATGTTAGGAACTTTAACTTTTAGGATTTGATTTGAAGAGTATCCAGTGAAAGAAACCAAGAAGAAGCAGCTTCCATGATTGTGAAGAAAAATCAAGAGTGAGCTACTGTAGAATGATGTTGAAAACTACAGAGATCTGTAAAGATAGAAATGCATTTTGAATTTAGCCATATGGTGACCACTGATACTTTAACAAGAACAATTTCAGTATAGAGAGTGGAATAAATAGAAAGCAAGAGTTGAAACAATATGAAAGTGTTTGGAACACTTGGCTGCCTCAGAACACAGGAACTCTGCAAATCAAAGAGTGATCATCACCACTAAAATATATATAGTGTCAATATTTTCCAAATTCATAAAAAATTTTAATATACAGAATAATCTCATTTATAAATTGCCTTCACAACACAAAAATTTAAACTGATTTATTTTAAGGTGAATTATCCGAGGTCTTTCTGCAAAATGAGGAAGAAGAGCAGGAAATTAATTTTACCAAGGTACTTCAATCTATATAAGCAATCGTTTAAAATTCACATCATGAATACGATTATCTCCAACTTAGGAGAGAAAAATATTCTCAAAAAGGCAGTAACTTGCTCAAAGTAACATAGTAGTTGATAGGAAGAGAGGAGAGCTTAGACTCCAATCCTGACCAAGAAAGTTCTAATGGTTCCACTATCAACAGTGCATGTTAAATTAACTGCTATCAACATTGAGAAATGTTCTCAAAGTGTTAATTAGCCACCTCTGTTTTAATGCTTTGAATTTCAATTATTTAATTACAGATTCATCAATCCCCAATGCCTAGTAAAAAGTTTGATAATTTTATTTATATTTATATTCTTATGCTCCTATCATAATGCATGACTCATAATAAAAATTCAGTAGATTTTTAATGGGATGAATGTTGAATGAAAGAATATTTATAAGTAAGAAGTCAATTCAGGATATATTCTATGGTCTAAAGAGCATAAATATTAATTCACTCAAGGGCATTTCATTTTGAGATCTAGAAGTTGGTGCTAAGAATTCAATATAATTCACCAAATATTTGCTGTATACTGGTTTTGTATTAAGCATTACATTGGAGGTTGAAAGATAAAGGAAATGAATTCAGAAAATAATGAGGCAGAACTTCTTCCTTTGGGGTGAGGAAGTAAAAAGTAAAATTATGATAAATACACTGAGAAAAAGAATAAATATATTGGGATAAAGAACAATTAAAATGAACCTTTAATTAAATTCAAAATATTGGGTATACCCATATGAACTGGCTTGAACATAAGCATTAAACTGAGATTTTGAAAATATATAAAAGTACATCTAAAAATATGTGAGAATTTTTATTTAAATTTAAAACTTTTATGTTTTGCTGAAAGATAAGAGCACGTAAAAAGGCAAACAGACAAATCTGGTCATGGTGACGCGCATCAGTATTCCTAGTACTTAAGAGGCTACATCAGGAAGATCACAGGTACAAGGCTAGCCTCAGCAACTTAGTAAGGCCTTTAGCAACCTAATGAGACACTGTTTCAAATTAAAAAATAAAATAGGGCTGGGGGTGTATCTCAGAGGTAGAATGTCTCTGTGTTCATTCCTAGTGTCACAAATAAAAAATTAAGTTAAAATTAAAAAAATAAAAAAGTATATCACTATGAATAACATTATATGAGATTATAATGCACCAATGAAAGTAAAAAATAAAATAAAACAATTTAAAAAGAAAGAAAATAAGAAAGGCATACTATGTACCTAGATAAGATTATTAAAAAGTTGTCATTGCTTTAAAAATTATTATATGATTTGGTGTAATCCCCATTAGAAAGTGAGTAAAAATATTTCAATGTTTTTTGTTTTTTTTTTTCGGTACTGGGGATTGAACTCAGGGGCATTCTACCTCTGAGCTATACCCCCAACCTTATTTTTTTTATTATTCTTTATTTTGAAACAGGGTCTCACTAAGTTGTAGAGTGCCTCACTAGGTAGCTGAGGCTGGCCGTGAACCCGGATCCTCCGGTCTCAGCCTCCCGAATGCTGGGATTACAAGCGTGCGCCACCACGCCTGGCTTCAATGGTATTTTTAAATAAACTCAAAACTTTATCTAGAAAGTTAAATTAGAAGGGTATAAAGTTTCTGGTTGATAAATCAGTAATGTATTGCATATTCTGATATCTGCTGAGTTCTAATTAAGTACTCCAGAGTGAGAGCCCAGGAATATGCATTTTAATAAACATCCTAGGTGACTGTATAGGTAAATGACCTGAAGAGACAATTCAGAGAAGTAGAAAAGCAAATGTTCACAAACGTCAAAATGTTTAACTTTACCAATGATCTAAGAAATCCAAATTAAAATAATAAGAGTCAATTTTCATGTATGAGACTAAGGAAATATTTTGATAGTGATTATCATATTAATAAGTGATTATTCTCAACACAGGTGAGTATTTGGTTACTGTTCTAAACTATTTGTAGAAGCTTAAATTGGCCATAATCATTCTGAAAAGCAATTATCACTAGATGTTGAGGGCTCCAGAAACAACAACAAAAAGATTCAGACCCTTTGAAATTGTCATTTCATTTCTAAATATAGTATCCTCAGGAAATGAGGAGAAATGAAGACATAAATGTTTGTGTAAAGATATTAAATATGACATTGTTCAGAATAAAATACTAGCTACTAAATAGTCAACAAATAAGAAAATCACTAAATAATGCCCATCACTGGATAACAGCCTGTCATATGGATTATTAAAATTATCTCTTAAAAAGTTATGACTTTGAAAATTGTTCAAAGTATAATGGAAGGTGAAAAAGCACAAATAGGTTTTGTGAAAAGCACAAAAAGTTTTCATGTTTTATCTATAAATAATCTCAACCATGTAAAAAAAATCATGTTTTTGAGTTTTTCTACACATTGAAAGTTAATGCACAGGTTATTATTAGAATTTATGTCTAGATGGTAGAATTATGTTTTTTCAATGAAAGATTATTTTTATCCACTACATTTTATCTTTTGCCATTTTGCACATTTCCAATAGGGTATATTTTAGTATTTTGATTTTTACTTATTTATCTATTTATTTTTATTTTTTGCAGAACCCAGGGGCATTCTCCCGCAAAGATACACCCCCAGGCCCTATTTTTTTTTTTTTTTTTTTTTTTTTGCGGTACTGGGGATTGAACTCAGGGGCATTCTACCTCCGAGCTACACCCCCAGCCCTATTCTTTATTTTGAAACCGAGTCTCACTAAGTTGCGGAGTGCCTCACTAGGTAGCTGAGGCTGGCCGCGAACCCGGATCCTCCGGTCTCAGCCTCCCGAATGCTGGCATTACAAGCGTGTGCCACCACGCCCGGCTCCCAGGCCCTATTTTTTATTCTTTATTTTGAAACAGAGTCTCACTAAGTTGCAGAGGACCTCACTAAGTAGCTGAGGCTGGCCAAGAACCTGCAATCCTCCTGTATTAGCCTCCCAAGTACTAGGATTACAGGCATGCACCACCACTCCTGACATATTTTTAATATTTAAAGTGACTTTTAATGAACATAAAGTTTGTTAAATAAGATAGATAAGTTCTACAGATGTGCTATATAATATCATTCCTATGGATAACAATACTGCATTGTACACTTAAAATTTTGTTAAAGGGGTATATTTTAGCCGGGCGTGGTGGTGCATGCTTGTAATCCCAGCATTTGGGAGGCTGAGACCGGAGGATCCGGGTTCGCAGCCAGCCTCAGCTACCTAGTGAAGCCCTCCGCAACTTAGTGAGACCCTGTTTCAAAATAAAGAATAAAAAATAGGGCTGGGGTTATAGCTCGAAGGTAGAATGCCCCTGAGTTCAATCCTCAGTACCGCAAAAAAAAAAGTCATCAGTACAGTAAAAATTTTTTAAAATCAAAATTTTTACTTCAAGCATGGCATGGTGGTGCATGCCTGTAATCCCAGTAGTTGGGAGGCTGAGACACTAGGAGCACAGGTTTGAGGATAGGCTCAGCAAGTTAGCAAGGCCATCAGTAACTCAGTGAGACCTTGTTTCAAAATTTAAAATAAAATACAATAGGACAATAGGGCTGGGGGGTAGTTCATAGGTAGAAGGCTCCTGGGTTCAATTCTTCACACACACACACACACACACACACACACACACACACACAAACACACACATACTTTGACTTGTTCTACCTAAAATTAGAATTTAGTACATGGTCTAAATCTGCTACATAATATCTAGCAAACATTTTTACCAATTTCCCACATACAAAGTAACAAAATATTAGTAAATCCTGCCAGTCTCACAAGAATATTTAAGAATTAATTTAATTGCATTATTTTAAACTTTGAGGAATTTCCTGAATTAGCATACCACCAAAATTGCAAATGATACAGTTGTGATATCTTAGCATTCATTTAGTTCTATTCTTTTGATATTTTTTAAAGTTTCTGAATCTCATATTAGTGTTTATAGAGGCCAAGATTATAATTGGATCTAGTATAATTTAATGATTATATTAGTTACTTATGAGCCATTATCAAAAGGTAAAATGGCAAGTTACATTTAATTCTCTTTTAAATGTACCTTCCCACTCTGGGAGGAGCTATTGATCAATAAAATAGCAAATATGTATGTGGACAGAGAGATGAGATTATAATCTGATGGATGACCAAATTGAGTCATTAGGCAGTGGACAATGAGAGTTTGGTTGTACTTAAATTATGCTCTGGAGTGAAAATGTTATTTCAGTCTTTCTTTAAAAATGAAGAGAAAAATTGCTTCACGTGGGTTGTTTTAAAGATTCAGTGCAATAAAATATCTATTGTTCAGCACTTGAAACAGTGCTCTGTCACATGGTAAGTGTCTAATAAGTATAAGCAGTGATAGTAGTAATGAAGTGACCTTAATATTTCTCATAGTAACATAGAATCTTTAATTACCCAAGACTTAATTTACTCCACTAACATATGGATTTAAATTTCTCTAATTATATGTCTTTAATACATTAAAATCTTTAGCTTATGAGTTTAACAGATAAAACCTAAAATGTCATTTTTATCATTTCATTGTCAAGTTTGATTGCTGAATAATGTAACTACATTCTAAATGTTTCTCTTTGAAGTATCTATTCATCTACTGACTGATAGATTTAAGTTCTTTTTATCTAAGGTTTTACTACTTCCTTTATGTGACTGAGATGGATAATTCAATATTGATATTTTGAATGCAACCAAAGAATTTTTATATGACAATTAGAATATTATATTCATAGGTCTTTGCACTGAATGTTTGTTATTTCACTTCACAAACCCAGCATTTTATTTTATTTCAAAGATTTCTAGCTTTTTCATAAGTTAAATATTAATCTCCCACAGAAATGTCAACAGATATTTTAATGTTTGGTTGCAGATAAAATTATGATTCATATTAATCCTTCAAATTCATAGCTATTCATCTTTTCTTTGATAGCTGAGAAAATAAGAATGTCCAAAAAAATTCTGAAAATAGAGAATTTTCAAGTACATCATTGACTCTACATTCATCTAACATAAAATAATAATAATTGTGCTGTGAAATAGTGACTTCTGATTCTCAGTATGGGTATAGAATAAATTTCTATCTTAGTGGTGCAGCCTGTACATTGCAAATGTCTCACTAAAATTAATTTTAATTAAAAGCACCATTTAGCCACACAGAAAGCTTTAAAATATATGACATTCATTATTGCTTTATTAGCTCTTCTTCACTATAGGAAGATAAAATGTGATCAGAAGCTTTAGAAGCCAAGGTTGTAAATCAAACAGAAAAATCTGGACTCAACTTCAGGAGATGTTCCAAAACACATAAATCTCAGAACTGAAGTACAGCAGTTGAGACTCTCTAAAAGAATTTCTGCACCGAAAATCAACAATATCTGACTAATCCATTTGATTTATCACTATAGTCCATGACTCCACAAATACTCTTATTTAGAAAAACAAATAATTTCCATGCCAAGTCCAGATCCACACCAAAAAGTCTATTGTAGTGACCATTTTTGACTCACCAATTTTCACATCTTATATCCTAAAAAATCATATCTGAAGATGATAAAAAATGACAATAAATAAAATGGTAAACAAATCCATTCATATTTAAGAATCATATTCATCAACTTTTTATTAGGGAATTGGGTTGGTGAGAAATAAATTATCAAAGAAACTAACATTTAGCAAACATACAACACAAAAAACAGTAGGCAAAGTCCTTTGTAAATATTATCTAATTTCATTAAAGGTAGCTCCAAAAGGGTAAGTAACGTGATCAAGATCATACAACAAGTGTCATAGCTGGTATTCAAGCCAAAGTCCATCTCTAAATACAGACATGTGCTAAGATAATGGTGAGGACAAACTATATATGCAATCAATATTTTAAAATAAATGTATAGGAGCCAAGCATGGTGGCACACGCTTATAATCCCAGCATTTGGAAGGCTGAGACTGGAGGATCCGGGTTCTCAGCCAGCCTCAGCTACTTAGTGAGGCACTCCGCAACTTAGTGAGACCCTGTTTCAAAATAAAGAATAAAAAATAGGGCTGGGGGTATATCTGAGAGGTAGAATTCCCCTGAGTTCAATCCCCAGTACCACAAAAATAAAAATAAAAAAATAAATGTGTGGGGATACATTATACTTACATAGCATGTAGTCTTGGTTTCCATTAAAAAAGTCAGCCAATCATGGTGGCACAAGACTATATTCTCAGTATTTGGAAGGCTGAGACAGGAGGATCACAGGTTCATGGCCAGCCTCCACAATTTAGCAAGGCCCTCAGCAACTCAGCAAGACACTGTTTCAAAATAAAAAAATAAAATAGGTCTGGGAGTGTAGCTCACAGGTAGACAACCCCTAGATTTCATCCCCAATACAACAACAAAACAAAAAATAACAGGTCTCATTTCTTTGCTGTATGCATTATGAGGTCAATGTATATAAGACACTGCTGGACCCTAGAAGGCAAAGGAAAAAGAGAAACATGAATTTCTACTTTTAAAGAAGTTATAATCTAATAAAGGAAACACATGTGTAAACAAGTAGCAAAAGAAGGCAGGATAAAATGATATATGTACAAACTGCTGATACACAATTTTTCATAGTTTAAAAAGCATATCAGACTGATAGTCTTCCATCCTACTTACTTCATAGAAAAGATGTGTGACATTTGGAGGCAAGTTACATTTTCTCTTTGGGCGTGAATCTTTCCTAGTGATTGGATGGAAGCAATAGCTACCTAGGAGATTATTTAACATATGTAGAATAACTAGCACATACTAAACCCATATATGCTACCATTACTGTTGCTGTTAAGTTTTGAACAGGAACTAGGTGTAGTCAATTTTCCTGCTGAGAGAATTGGTTGGTTGGTAACCTGAGGGGATTTTGAGAAATTTTAGCTAGAAATGGCTGTTTGAGATGTAAAATTCTTGGATTTTTAAAGGCTACTTATAAGAAGGGAGAGAATAAACGAATAGTAGAAGGAAAAGGAGAAGAAAGAATATAAATCTTAGAATGAAAGAAAATACTAGGAAGTAAAAGGTATCTCCAAGTCATCATTGAGATGCAATGAATAAGCTGGGCGTGGTGGTGCACACTTATAATCCCAGCATTTGGGAGGCTGAGACCAGAGGATCCAGGTTTGTGGCCAGCCTCAGCTACCTAGTGAGGCACTCTATAACTTAGTGAGACCCAGTTTCAAAATAAAGAATAAAAAATAGGGCTTGGGGTGTAGCTCGGAGCTAGAATGCCCCTGAGTTCAACCCCCAGTATCGAAAAAAAAAAAAAAAAAAGATGCAATGAATAATCCAGAAAAATGGCCACATACCATATAACATTATAAAGAAGTCTGAACTACTAAGTAATTCTGAATCTCTCTCAAGAGAGTAGTAGTGATCAGAATGTATTACCTCTTTAAATTTCTAATACATATAATGGGGTCTACACTCTCACCAAACGATTTAGGTAATGGTTGTAATGGTTTAGATTTAGACTATCCGCTTTACCCTCACTTTACCCTCATAGAAACAAGGTGCAATGTTGGAAGTGGTGCTTTGTTGCTAAGAAAGGGTCCCTGGGGGTGTAGCCTTGGGGATTACATATTAATTCCTCCTCCTTGTTCATTCTCTCTCTCTCGCTCTCGCTCTCTCTCCTTCTGCCCCTTGTGCTCCCCCACTCTCTGCTTCCCACCACCATGCTCTGAGCTACACAGACCTGGTAAGACATGGACTGAACCTCTATATCTCCAGAAATGTGTGCAAATAAATCTACCTTCCTCTAAGTTGTGTGGTCAGTCATTTTGAAATATGGCAGTGAGAATATTGATTGAGTCAGTGGCCTACTTGCCCAAATGGACACAGAAAATAAAATGATACCTGCCACCTCTGGTTAAGAAATCTTTTTATATATGTAGAAAGTTGTGAGGTTTTATAGGAAAAAGAAGAGAGAGAATATGAGTAGAGAAGACAGAGAGAGACCCTCCCCTCCAAATATAAGTAACATAAGATGTCACTTCCAGAATATGTGCCATTAAATAGCATAATGTTCTTTCATTTGATTTTTTGATTGGAGTGTATTGCAGATAGACTCAAGATGCCCTTCATGATCCTCTCCCCTCACTGTTCACAGCTTTGTGTAATCCTCTTCCCTCGAGAGTGGGTGGAATGTGTGATCTATTTCTAACAAAAAGAATATGATAAAAGTGGTTAAATTTGTATGATCAAGGGTACCTTGTTATATGTTTATGTTCCATAAGATTGTAACACATTTCCTCTGACTCCCTTGCTGCTTTCAGAAAGCAATCAGTTATATTGGGGAACTCCAATTCCACTCCACATAAGAAGGAAATATAGATGATCTCTAGGAGCTGAGGAAAGACACCCCTCCACAGCCAGAAAGGAACTGAAGCTCTCAGTCCTACAACCACATGGGCCTGAATTCTACCAACAACCTGAGTGAATTTGGAATTTGATCCTTCCCCAGTCTAGACTCAGATGAAACTGCAGGCCTGGCCAGACCTTAAATAGAGGACTCAGTTTTCAAACCATGCCTGGACTCCTTATCCTAGGGCGAAAATATGTGTTGTTTTAATCCATAACACTTGTGGTAATATTGTTATGCAACAATAAATAATAAAAAGGGGTGAGAAACTAGATAATTAGATTTGTAAGAGCTATGTCTAAAATAAGTCAATAATCATCAAATATGCACTTCAGGGTCTCACATATGAGTAAAGTACATGGACTTTTTGATATATACATATTAATATTCTTTGATGTTACTTTTCTGTTCCCAGTTGTGTTTCTAATGATTACTCAAGAAAGTAACCCAGTTGAGATATTAGCATATATATCCCTGTACTAAGAAATAAAACCTATATATTTGCACAACATACAGCTTTTGAAAAGCATAATTTAAAAGTCATTCCAGAGCAATCCTATTCAAAAATGTCTTTTTAAGTGGCCTGTTACAGTGTTTGAAATATTTCTATTATAGAGTCATTCTTTTGGAGACAAAGTCATGTATCCTTAGAGGTGTCCTATTAGAATGAAATGTCCCAATGAAGAGAAGCACATCAGACCATTATCATCTACAAATACTTTAATCAATTCAATTTACACAATAGTTAGTCATTGCCCTAGAAAATCCTTGAGGAAATGAGCACATAAAAATAAATGTTTCATTCATAAGTGAATAAAAAAATAGATAGCATTTTAGAATACTTTACTATTTCTAAAGAACTTTCATAAGTAAACATATTAAATGAAACATTGCATGTAAAAGCTCCAGACAGTACCTGCCTATAATTTTTGCTCAACAATGTTCATTCATGCTCTTCCTTTAAGTCTTGAAAATATTTGGATCCTATGTCTTTAAATAAGGACACTAAATGGCAGAAAATAAAATAACTTGTCCCAAATCATAAACCTTTTCTTTCTTTCTTCCTTCCTTTTTTTCTTTCTTTCTTTCCTTCGATACTGGGGATTGAACCCTATTTATTTTGGTACTGGGGATTTGGGTACTAGTGGCTTTCTACCCTTAAGCTACACCCCCAGCCCTTTTTTTTTTTTTTTTTTTTTTTTTTTTTGCGGTACTAGAGATTGAACTCAGGGGCATTCTACCTCCGAGCTACACTCCCAGCCCTATTTTTATTCTTTATTTTGAAACCGGGTCTCACTAAGTTGCGGAGTGCCTCACTAGGTAGCTGAGGCTGGCCGCGAAACCTGA
Organism: Graphiurus murinus; assembly: GCA_004027655.1. NCBI lineage: Eukaryota > Metazoa > Chordata > Mammalia > Rodentia > Gliridae > Graphiurus > Graphiurus murinus. The sequence continues at coordinate 41,959 of PVLC010003158.1, forward strand.
TCCTCTGGTCTCGGCCTCCCGAATGCTGGGATTACAAGCATGCGCCACCATGCCCGGCTCCCCCAGCCCTTTTAATTTTTTTGTTTTGTTTTGTTTTGAAACAGGTTCTCCCTAAATTGCTGAGGCTGTCCTTGAACATGAGATCCTCCTGTCTCAGCCTCCCAAGTACTGGAATTACATGTGTAGGCCACCACACCTGGCTCATAAACCTATTTAAATGAGAGAATTTAAACTTGAACCCAGATCTTCAGACTATGAAATTTTGTGTTCTCTTCACTTTTGCTTCTAATGCTTCAGAAAGGACTACCTATCCTTCATTTAGAATATGAAAAGCCCGCAGGCAGTCTAAATAACATACTTCATTCTTCTTTAATGATACTTTTGTTATTTTGATTTCTGTGATCTTAAATGCATTCAGTGTTTATTGGCATTAAAAAGATTTTTAATGATTTGTATTCTAGTACCAGTTCACCTATGAGGCACTTATATACCTGGGGATGGGGGGGGGGAGTCACTCTACTACTCTACTTCTTTGTTTTTTGTTTTTTTGGTTTTTTTCAGTACTGGGGATTGAACCCAGGGGCTTTCTAACTCTAAGCTACACCCCCAGCCCTATGTTTTTTATTCTTTATTTTGAAACCAGGTCTCACTAAGTTGCGGAGTGCCTCACTAGGTAGCTGAAGCTGGCTGCGAACTTGGATCCTCCAGTCTCAGCCTCCCAAATGCTGGGATTACAAGCATGCGCCACCAAGCCCGGCTTACTCTACTTCTTTGAACTGCAGTTTCTTCATGTCCAAAATGAAGGTGATAATAATAATGATGATGATGATAATCTAACATTTGCTTCAAAGAATCATTGACAAAATAAAATAACGAATCTAATAAACCTTGAAAAATGATACTGTAGTACTTAACAAATATGAGTCTTTGCTATCATTATAATTATTATTAACCAGGCTTCAATAATTATACTATCTTGATTAACCCATTTTTTCTAATCTCATGTCAACCAAATGATTTCATAATTAATATTTCCAATATTGTTTTTGTTTTGCTGTATCTTATAAGGAACAAAAGATACTATTAAAAATAAATTAA